>JARHVA010009980.1:0-237441 GCA_037957365.1 Torreya grandis
TAACCATGTACATAGAATCATGTAAAATCAATGAGATAAAATGACATGATGTCTATAGGAGCTCTATGGATAATATTGGATTTTAATTCAATGGAAAAAATAAAAGAACACATAGGCATACTATTTTTGTAAATGTATCAACTTTAAAATGATATGTACAATAGTAATTGTGTGCGAGGATGGTGTTATGCAAGGTGTTTTCACAATCACTCCTTGAGTTTAATTTTGTGTAGTTTGAGTGCACAATCAAATATTTTTTTGAAAATTTGTAGGGAGATTACGTATGACAAATGAAATATGGTTTTAGTATGTGTGAATAATGGTATACGTGTTTAGTTTTCTCTACAAATTTTCATTGTGCTATGGAAGGTTGTAAATTGGATCACACTAGTTGAGTTTTAGTAATGTTATTTAGTAATATATGAAACATGTCAAATAATGGAAGTCAAAATTAAAAAAAATAATATACTTGATTTATTATATATATAAAACTAAATAAGTGTGAGAAATGTCTTGGTGATGCTATGACATAGATTTTGAAGAGTGTTATAGAATGATCCCTTTGGTTCATTAGTTGGTGACTAAATATTCCCCTCTTATGAAGGTCTTACAAAGTGATTTATATATATAGGCATATTTATTCTCAGGAAGAGGTGAATGCATGATGCATAGTTATAGGTTGTTTATTACATTATGCTTAGATGAGTTAATTTTTAATACACATGATCAAGTGTGTGTATCGTAATATGTAAGTGTTGTATAAAGGTTACAAAACCTTGTGACTTATTGTAACATTATAAATGGTTTAATCTTATTTTATAATAAATAAGGTTATTAAAGTGTTTTCCCAGGTAATGTTTTTAATATTTGTGTGTTTTTCATTATCCTTGTATGTTTAATATTCATATAGCATAACTATCATCTATATGTTTTTTAATCATGCATAGGCCTCATATCCAACATAATAAATAAATAAATAAATCATAAGCATGCAAGAGAATACATAATGAATCCATATAATATTAATATATAGTCATGCAATATATATATATATATATATATATATATATATATATATATATATATATATATATATATATATATATATATAACATACATCTTATGTGATACACTTTTATATATATTGCATGGTTACATATGAATGTTATTTGAATTCATTATGTATTCTCTTATTTATCTATTTATTTGTTGTGTGTGTGTGTGTGTATAACTCAATGTATGAATCTATATATGATAAATGGAAGGTAGGAATGATATCACCTAAGACCCACTATAAAAGACACCCCTAGTATAAGGCATACCACTAATTTGAAGATTCCCCCAATATGTGGGAATCAACATAGCTACATATAATATGTAAGTCCATGATAATATGTATATATTTATTCTCACTTTATCAAATAATACCATGATAATTATGTATGTAACATGTATATTTAGACCCTATAACATAGATAGATAAACATAACATGTATCTATTGGAAAATTAATTTTTGATATCTATGTTTAAAAAAATTTATAACTCTTTAAATATATCACATAAAGAGGAATCCAAGGTCAAAAATATATAATAATTAATGATATCATAATTATTAAATTAAATAAGATAATGGGGGAAATTAAAAAAAATTAAGGAATGTAATCAGGAAATCCAAGGGCAAAAATTTTTGGAAGAAAGAAGAAGAGGAGGATTCCCAAAAAATTATAACTTACCTTATAAATTAGTGCATTCTTGGACATAAGGGTATATATATATAATATATATTATCATTGGGAATTATTCATAAGTGTTTGGAATGAGATCAATAATCAAGATAAAAGAGTAAGTACAACATAACACGCAATATAAACTAAGGGCCTAGAAGAATGAAAATGTAAGAGAAAGAAAGTGCCAAGATGTAAAATAAATAATAAAGATGAGGAATGGAAAAAAAAAAGGGAGGAAGGAATTTTAAAGGAAATACATATTCAAAATGAAAATTTGGTATAATAGTATATATTGATGAAGAACATGAGATAGACTAGCATGAATAACTAATGATATGGTATATAATATCATATATGGGACTTAAGGAGTCAAAGATATATTGCTATAAATATTGGATAAATGGTTTTAAACTATGTAGTAACCTCAATCATCATAAAAAATGGAGATATGGTAGTAATGGGATGAATGATCCTTCTAAACCTGTTGAAGAGCTTACGTGTTATTTTAGATATGTTTTTGTATATATTAACTCCTTAGTAGTAGGTGTTATGGTATGAGTTGATGAAAGAATTTGTATATCAATATTATAATATGGATAATTATGTATTTTATGTCTTATTAGTGTAAATTTAGGAGTAATAACTCTTGTATTTTTAAATTGAGATGCTGAATGTATATATGAAAGGATGATAGGAATCATGACTAAAGGTGGTGAAATAGTAGCAAAGGTCACATGAGGTTGAATGATTTTATTTTAAAGAAGCATTTTAGGTAATATCTCACCTTATGAGGTTGGGTAGGCAACTTGAAATATTTATTGTGAATGGTTTTAAATTGATCATTATGAAAAAAATCAAGGAAATATTGTAGTGTGGATGGTATTTTTTCATTTAATTTAACCATGTGAATCCAAGTAACAAAGTGTATGCATTGGTATTCAACGTAATGTAGAACCATCATAATTGTGTCTTGTGAACTTATATAATTTGAAAGGCTATAAAACCAATGGTGTCGATGTAATATCATCAAAACTCCTAAGTATCATTGTTGTTCCAAGTGAGTCATGTTGAGTGTAGCCTGAAATAACTAGAAATGACATTGTAATAAGATTTTGAATTGCATAGTTATTGACTATAATGACATGCGTAATAAGAGAAAATGAATTAAAAAAACCATGTAGACATAGAATAATAATATTTTAATCATCACATATAATCTATTGGTCATATAATATGATAGATAGATGGATTTTTATTTTTAAAACATGAAACCTTACCTATAATGTTATCGATGACATGTTCATTATAAATTTTAGGTTGATGTATCTATTAGTCAATTGAATGCCATTATATTTATTAGTATCATTATTTTATAATGGGTTTCTCAAATTTTTAAAGAAATAATTAGGTGCTTTGAAATATTCATTTAATGTGGTATTATGGCTTTTAACTTGAATATTGTTACTATTGATGAGATCTTATATCTTATGTTTCAGTGCATAACATTGATTGGTAGAATGTCTAAAAGCTCTATGATAATAAAAATATTGATTGAGATAATATCCTTTACGCAAAGGTCTATACGTATCCAAATGATATGGAAAATGTAGAGAAATCAAGCTTCACTCAAGTAATCATTTAAGCACTTCATGAGGAGGTTGAAATAACCTTGTATATTATCAAAGGTTCCTAGAATGAGGAAAGAAAATCCCATTAGGTGGTTGTGATATTGCATTTATAGATTTGGGCTCATTATTAGCTTGAAAATTTAGAGCATCATTAGTATTACCTTTGAATTTTAACTTTCCTTAATATTTGGAGGTGGAAGAGGAAGAAGCATTAGATTTATACTTGAACATATTGGCCTCTAAAATTTAGATCTCATAGTTTTGAAGTATATGGAAAAGTTGATCAAAATACTAGTAAGTATTGGACATAAATATGTCTTTATATGGTTGTATTAAAATATTAGAGAAAATAATTTGTATATCACTATTAAGGATTTGATGTGATGTTTTTATAATAATATTCCTGAATCTAAGTACAAATTTACCAACAATCTGATTTGGCCCTTTTTTAAGTGTGAAATTTGAGAAAATGTGGTATCTTTGATATTTTTATAAAAAATGAGCTAATAATATGTTATAAAATCATTGAATCAACACATAGATCCTACATGTAAGGCATAAAATTGATCTAAGAAATAATCCTTTAGAATTATAGGATATAGCTTGGTCATCATGGGGAAAAGATAAACATGAAGCAAAGTACTATCTAATATAATATGAAGGATCGCCCTTGCCATTGTATTAATAAAATTTGAGCACTAGAAAAATGATAAGAAAATGCTAATTGAGGACTTCATGAGCCAGTGGATTGTGTAATATATCATGAGAAGTATCCATATGACTATAATTTTGGGATCTTTGGGATAGTTGTGTGATTTTTAATTGCATGTCTTGAAGTAATTGTTTGATTAAAGCATCTTGAGATGTTGTAGCATGTGTGTATTACATTATAAGATTAAGAATATTAAGATTATAGGCCTAACTAATAGTTGGAACATGACCAATACCATGAGATAAAACATGAGAAGTAGGTTGTGATGGTATATGAGTTGGTAGATTAAAATTGTGAGGCACCAAAGAAGAATTGCATTGTGTGGGAATAATAGGAGTAACTTGAGGAGGAGTAGCACTAGGTGGATGGAATATAAGTATTAATAGGGTAACTATGGGAACTATCCTAATAACCTAATGTATATGTAGAGTCTGTAATAGATATATTAGAAACATTCAAGGGAACATGAGTAGCATTCCCAAGTGTAGCTTTTATATACCTAATTCTCTATGATTTTTTTTGCAAATTAAATATTTAAATTTATAAATTATAGTAACTATATTGGGATAACTATAGTTTCAAAATCATTTTTACACATATCTATAAAAATCATTTAAATAAATGACATCATCATAAGAATTATCCACATAATCATCATCAAAATTGTATTATAAACATAACCATTCACATATTAAACATTTTTAGGATGGTATTATTAAAAAAAATAGGATAAGGGTATAAATCACATCATTTATAACATCCATTTTAGAAATAAAAGTATAAAAAATAGGAAGCAAAAGAAGTTGAAGCAAATCACAAGTAACACCACTCAATGTAACACTTCTTCTAGTAGGGTTTATATCTTTATGCTTGATATTTGGCATAGGATGTAAGCATGAAAAACATGAAATAATCCAAGGCCAGTGATTAATAAATGAGGTAATCAAATATGATGAAGATTTAAAAATTATATATAAATGTAAAATTAAACCCTAATTGGATGAGAGTTGTGAAATCCTAGGAGTAGAATTCTCAAGAATGAAGGGATTAAATAACTTATAAAAAGCATATGTAAATCTAAGGGAAAAAAATGAAAGGTGAATGGAAAAAATAATATATTTAAAAGGGTAAAATTAGAAAATTAAAAAAAAAAATCCTTAGGGGATGAGGGTTGCAAAAACTATGTTGGATGATTGAAAAATTGAGTTCACCAAAATATTTTACCTTTTAGTGACTAAAGGATTGATTTAATAGTGACGAAATGTTAAAAATATGCATGAACATAGGATTGGTTAGGGTAATATAATCTAAAATAGTAATAAAAGATACAATGTGCTGAAAATAACAAGTAGAAGTAAAGTTAGATGATTGAACAAGCAATGAAAGAATATATGAAATTACAAAGAGAGATAAAAACATACACACTTAAGAATAATTCTGAAATTATAAAACTAGAAACATGCTGTGGAAGTTGACTAGATTATAACTTGAAAATATATAATTAACTATTTTTTGGGACATAATTGGCATGTCACTGATTATATACCATACAAAATTAACATGTTGATTTTGTACCTTTATTACTACCAACTATGTACATGGGCACCAATTGTATTCTTTGCTCATTTTATAGTTTTATTGGTAAGTGCATAGGTAGATAGAGAGTAGGGTCCTATATTATATTCATGGAATTGATCATAAAAATGTGACTAATTTATTCTCTTTCATTCCTTTGCCTAACCTAAAATTTAGCAAAAAAAGGGGTGTTTAATTATTTAACTTAGGAAACCTCTTGAGTTATTGTAGTGACATATCTTGCATGCTTTGAATTAGATTCCATGTAATTCTCTTATGTACATCTGAGTGAAACCTTGACCCAAGTGAGATAAAGTGTTTCACCTCCTCTCCTAGAAAGTAAATTAATATACATATGTAGATTCAATGTAGGATCAATATACAAGCTTATTAATAATTGTAATTATAAATGGAATAAACATGAAACTAAAACTTAAGGAGGTTTATATTCAATGATCACTTGTGTAGGATATTTCTAAATGGATTAGAAAATGTCTTCATAAATAAGACTCTCTATAACATGATGCACATAGGACAATCGTAGGATAGTGTGATAGGCAACAATCAAGGCACATGAAATTAGGCCAAGAGGAAAAGGACCTATAAATCATTAAGGATAAAATTGGCAAGTCATTGATTCCATCTAGGATAGAATCAATAAATTATCATTTCTGACCCAAGAGGCAAATAGGCTCAGAATGGAGATAAGTATACTTAGATAATGGGTGACTAGGAGCTTGAAGTTGAAAATAGAGAAATTTAACAAGAATCTATGGATATCGAGATCGAAAAAGACTAGGTAAACTCTAAGGTGGGTTAAAATATATCCAAGAATCCAAATGTACACATGTGAACCAACTATAAATATGCATGAAAAAGATGCAATGAAAAAGGGTCCAAGACTAAAATTAGATATCTACACCTGTCTATCCTATTTATCTTTTTATAAAAAATGAATTATTATTTTTAAATAGTGTATTTTTTATAGTTATGTTATTAAAAATGTTTAACTAACTATATTTATTCATATTTTAATATCATAGGATATTTCAATGCACAGAAAATAAAGAGGATGTACATTTCATTAAAAAAATGGCCTAAAAAAATATATCACAATGTCTTTAAGTGTTTTATTTGTAATTACTTATTTAGAGTTTATAGTATTTTTGTTTAATATTTGTACATTATTGTAAGTCTTGTTTTTTTATTCTTATTTATAATGAAGAACCTTCAAAATTTAGCCACTATAAGATCACATTCAAGTGTCATTGAATGAAAATTAGGTAACATAAATAAATAATATCAATGTGATAGAAGGTATTCAAGTAATATATTAATAGCTAATAGTCATATCATATAATTATATTAGTATTATTTATTTTTAATGTGTTTTATTCTTCACTTTTAATATTATTTATATATTTTGTTTGAATTTATTTATGTTATAAAATTTATTACAATATTCAATATTCATAATTTATTTTTTATTTTATTTTATAAGGAATATCAAACTCTCATTATAGACTTAAATGTGTAAGTTTTTAATGCTTAAATATTACACTAGAATTTTGTGCTTAAATACTACACTAGATCCTAGCTGTAATAATTCTATAGGAAATGATAATTCAAGGTGGGAAACAAGAATTTAAATTCAACTAAGCAAGGTGTGGATGATGATGTAGATACAGAGGATGAAGGTATATCCTAACAGTATGGAGCAGAAGTGGGCCAACCCATGGAGGTAAAAGGACTGGAGGAGCTATAAGTTCCATCATAAAATGCTTTAGAGATATAGCTTCAGGATAAACCAAATCTAAAGTTAAACTTTAATGAAAAGCCTTCTTGGGAAAAAAAATTGAAAGGAAAGGTAGGGGAGTACCATTGTATCTACCCAATTAATAGATATATATATATATATATATATATATATATATATATATATATATATATATATATATATATATATATATATATATATATATATATATATATATATAAGGTGAGAGAGTTTGAATCTAGATCCTTGACTCAATCAAAGCTAAATGTTTTGCAAGACTTTCAAATGCCCTCATAGGGAAGTTTTTGGGAGCTCATTTGAATATTGACACATTTAGGCTCTGAGCTTCCAAGTGTTGGACACAAAAATGACACCTTGAAATCTCTTCCATGAAAAATGAATTTTTCCTCATTCACTGTAACAATAAAGAATATTTTACAAATATTCTAGTTGGAGGACCCTGATTCATGGGTAAATCAGGACTATTTCTCAAAAAATGAAAATTTGGTTTTGACCTAGACCAAGAAAGAATCAATATCATGCCTATACGGGTTAGGATATTGAGACTCCCATTATAATTCTAGGATTAATATGTCTTTATTAGCATTGCCAAAACCATGGGATACTTAATAGCATTTGATTATGCCACCAAATACAAAACCCAAATAGTCCACACAAAATTCTATGTCAATACTTATATGGATCAAGATATCTCAACATCCATCACTCTTGACTCCTATAGTGGGTAATAGAATAAAAAGATAGAATATGAAAACTCAACACTAAAATGTGAAGGTTGTAAAAATTGGGTCATGTAATAGGGGATTTCCCAACATTCATAGAAAAGGGAAACATGTTTATTTTCAAAAAGGATAAGAAATAATGGGAAAGAAACCTTGAGTACCCTCAATCCTCCATGGGTGAAGGTCAAACCTATATTAACCAGATCTTAGAGGAAAAACAACACACCCCCAAGGTAAATTCTCATTTAAACAAAAACTATACAAAAAAAGGATCACCTAGACTAGACACTTTGGTCACACCGCAAAAAGAGAAGCCTAATAGATTATAAGTTGTTAACCACATGATAAAGTATGTAGAATTTGAGTTCTTACTATAGGACTTTAAGACAATAAAAAACATCAATTTTGAAGCAAAAAACAAAGAGTTCCCACTGGTGATTGAGGTAAGAAAATTTCAAGACATAATATCTCCTTCAAAATTCAAGCATCATCTCATTAGTAGTAATAATTTTCAATGCCTCCAACTTTCTAAAGAAGAAGAGGAAAAAGGTGAAAATCCCCCAAATTATTCAAGAGAAATAGAAATATAATAATAAACTCCCATCCAACAAGAAATCTTAGAAAACCAAAAGGACCTAGTAACTTTACAAAGAGTAAAAAATGTGGTCTCTTCTCTTACTCTTAGAAAGGACAAAGAACAAGAAGTAACATAACCATAGTCAAAAAAAAAATTTAAAAATCAACCCAATATATGCATTTCCACAAAAATGGGAAGGCCAAATAGGACAAAAGTCAAAAATAAAAAAATAGACTAGGACATTGTGGATGGACTTCAATCTACAATACTAGAAAGGCTCCACAAACCTCTCACAAGAAGTTGTTATGAAAATAATTATCTAGAACATAAGAACAATGAATAAAAACAACAAAAAACAAATGTTCAAAGATCTTTGAAATAATAAACTCCCAACTATCATTGCAATTTAGGAAACCAAAATGAAAGAAAATAATATTGAAGAAGTTAAGTGCAAAGTGTGGAAAGAGGCCAAGATGGCATCAGTTAGCTCTTTTTGAGCCTAAAGTGGCATAAAAACTTTATAGGATGAAAAAATGTTAATAGGATACATTATCCTTAAAAATTATCATCATCTAGCCATCCTCTTCACCTATTGTGCTTTTGATAAGATTTGGATCCTTTCAAATGTTTATGCCCCTAACACTCCCTCAGATTGAAAACAAATGTGGTATGATCTTAGTGCCTTTAGATCAACCTACAAATAAATCAACTAGATCATAATTGGAGACATCAACAGTCCCCTCTATCACTATGAAAAAAAGGAGGCTCTCAAATATACTCAAATAGCATGAAGGACCTATCCAACTTCATTTCCTATAATAGCCTTTTTGATGTGGAATTTAGAGGCTCTCCCTTCACCTAGACTAGTAGATGACTTGGAGATAACTTGATTCAAGTATGTCTCGATCATTCTCTTATTAAATCTAGTTGGTCATGACCCAAGATTTTAGTCTATACACTCTTTCTTATATTAGATCATATAATAATCTAATTATTCTTATTATGGAAAATAACTTATAAAAATATTAATCTCCCTTAAAATTGGAACACTTGTGGTTCTCTCACACAAAGATAGAGTAAAGAATTGGAGAATGGTGGAGAATAAACACACAAGGTAGTGACATGTACAAATTTTCCCAAAAACTCAAGAATGTTAAAATAAATATCAAAACATGGAATTGTAACATCTTTGGAAATATCTTTTTCTGGAAGGAGAAAGTTGAGAACGACATTAAAAATCTTGAACAACAAACATAAAATACATGAATTAATGAGGAGATCTGATCTTTAATAAAAAATCCTATTAAGTGACTACCATAACCTTGTGGCCCATGAGGAAACTTTATAGAGACTCAAATAAAGATCCATTTGACTTAAAGAGGGAGTCTAGAACATGAAATTCTTACATATGTCTAATTTAAAACATATAAGACACAATAAGATCAATAAAACTCGTGAAGATGGATTGGTCTATCAAGAACTCATCCAAATGAAAGAGGAAGTTATTGGATACTTCAAGAATTTATTTTCAGCCAATAATCCTATCAATAAGATTAAAACTCAAGAGTTTCTCCAAATTATTCCATCTCTAATCAATGCCTCTAATAATTCCAATATTTTAAAAATAATATTTTAAGAGGATGTTAAAACAATAGTGTTTCTTCTCAATAAGGACAAGGCCTTAAAGACTGATGGATTCCCAATAACTTTCTTCCAAAATTTATGGGAAATTTTTAAGGTTGACCTGGTTCAAGATGCTGATGAATTTTTCTTGGCAAGGAAAATTTAAGATATTTCAATAACACTTTATTATCTATGGTCCCCCAAAATGCTGGTGCTTCTTGTAGACACCTTATTTTGGCCATAACATTAATTTCTACCAAACAATGTAAATTAAGTCTAAGAATCACTGAATGTCCCAATTTAGTTCACACATCAGACATTATTGGTCAGAATCATGTTGAGGCATCAATATTTGGAGTATTATCCTATAGACAATAGTAACCTCTCACAGATTCATCTTCATTCAACTTACAACCTATTAAATTGATAGTTTGGCCTTTGGACCCAGTAAGCGAGGCACTTAAACAATTCCTAAGGAGCTAAAATGCTAAGTAAAATGAATTAAATAATCAAATGAAATTAAATTCTTAAGTGGAATTTCAATGTGCAATTAGTGAAATTAAATTTTTATAAAATAAAATTTCAATAAAAATGAGGTCATGATGACATCATCATCCTCAAAGTCAAGGAATATAAAATATCACCCTAAATGCCATAAATTCAAAAATGGAGAGCCATGATTAATAAATAATATCTCTATCCCAAATATTAATTACATGTCCACTATTTAACTCAACTAGGGTTAGTTTGAACTCAACTATGGTTAAATCTAACCTAAATACACTTGGGTTAGAGTTAGTTTGGAAGGCTATAAATACAAGTCCTCACCCATTGATAAATAAGCTTCTTTTATGTAATCTTATAATGCTAAAATGCCTTCAAGTAGCCCATTGGTATAGTGTTATCATGCCTATTTTCTAAGTCAATATAAGCCAAACCCAACATTACCAAGGTGACAAGGAGAGGTGGTGCAAGAATCTCTATTGTCAAAGTATTGTTGATCACATAACCAAACACATCAACTTATTGCCAACATAAAACTCTTGATCTCATGAAAGGTAAAATTGTTTATTTTGTCTTCATTTGGTAGTTACTTGTATTGTTCACTTACTCTTTAAGTGTCTAGGCTAGAGGTCTAAGTTTTATTAGTGTGTTTTGTTTGATTTTAATCATACTAACACCATACTAATATCCCCTCTTAGGTTTTTATTGATCACATACTGACATGCCTAGTGGGACCCACACCCCACAAATCTATTTATATGTCCTTTTAGAACCTTTTAATAACATTTTTCATGCTAAATTTTTGATTTCATAGCTAAAAAAGTGAAGAAATGAAGCTCTCTACCAAGGCACTGAGACATGCAGTTTTACACCTGTGAGATGCAAGATTGCACTACAAAATAGTGGTATTGCACTACAAAAATATGGCTTTGAACTGGTAAATACAATTTTGTATTGATAGATTTTGTTTTGGTTGATAAATACTAAATTACACTAGTTGATTCTATATTACATTAGGAAGTGTTGTATTACACCTGCTTGCAAAAGTCAATTTTGCAATTCATAATTGATATTTCACCTTGTAGATGTAGTTTTTCACTAATATATGTATTTTTGTAGGCTAAGTATAGTTTACACAAGTAAAAGTCAGTATTGCATTAGTAAAGTGTAGTTTTGAGCTAATAGATATGGTTTTGTAGATAAGTAGTTTTTCACTATTATAGGCAGTATTGCACTATGTAAAGAAAAAAGGAAAACTTGTGAGCTCAAAATTCAAGTTTGCTTGATGATTAACTCTTTTGCCTAGAAACAAGAAAACCCCCTAATGATTTTTGCAGGACCCAAGGCCAAGAACGAAGATTTTTAGCACTTAAAAATTTTATTCACTTACATTTGGTGCATAAAAATTATATAAAAACTTTGTTATTTATTTTTAAAAGTTTAAAAATATCAAAAATAAATCAAGGGGCCAAATTTTATTTCACACTTCATTGAGTGCTTTAAAAAGAACACAAATCTTAGACTAAGTGCTCTTAAGAGTTTTTTTTTTTTTTTTTTTTGTTTATTGTTTTCATTTCTTTTATTTTCTAGCAAACTGGACTTTTTGTGTATGCTCTCCTCCCATCCCCTTTATGGAAATTGGATGACCAAAATCACTTTGTCTATGCTCTCCCTTAAGTTTTAATAATTTGGGTGATTTAAAAAATGACCTTTAAAATCCTAGTTTCGTTTATTTCTTTTATGCACTTGGCTTGTGGGTGGGATTTCATCACCTCCCCATAAGTTCTTTAGGGAAGTGTTGACTTGGGATTTCATCTCCCAACATCTTTTTAACCCACTCTATGGAGATTTATAAAAAATAGGGCATGGTATACTACAATTTCCATGGGGATGAACAACTAGCCTCTCTAATTGTAATGAAAACCCAAGGCAGGTCTGACTAAATATTGGACTCCACTAAGAAGCACACAAATAGAGTCTCTATGCAAAGGAATAGACCCTTGAATAGTAATTTATTTATCATGAACTCAATTTACATTACTACATATCTAGTGTTAACCACACTTGGGACCATTTAGAATGTATAAAACTTATAGTTTTTTATATAAACCCTACTTACTATGGAAATATTATCAATATAGGGTGAGTATCCAGAAGTTTCATGTCACCATATAATTTTTTGAGAGAAGAGGGGGAATAAAAAATCCTTCTTTTCATGTGCATCTAAATTTATTATATTAACAAATTATTTCCTCTCAAGGAATATATTGACAGAATTTGACAATACGAAGCAACTTTATCAATTTTTATGAATAGGACAATACAATTAGGTGGTTTTGTGTCTATTAATTTTATTTGCATTATTTTGAGTCCAATTTTTTTTTTCAAAAACATATCAAAATAAAGTCTAAACCAAATCACATGTTTGTACACCACTTTTAGCCTAAAGAGGTGTTATTCCATCCATTTGATACCACACCTTTGCCTTAGACTTTTTCCAAAACATTTGTGTGTGTGTCACTTGTTTGAAAGAGGCATCATTACATTACCTATTTCATACCAAAATTTTTCCTTTGATTTTTGAAACAAGAACCATTATCATATATTTTGAGTAAGATAGCATCGTTATGCTACTCACATTGTTTTAAAACCTTTGCCTTGTGTCAAATTGAGTTCAAAACCATGTATGCCTTTGGTCTACAATTGGTATAATTATGTCATCCATTTGGGTCTAGAATGTTATCTATTTAAGAACATAAGTCTTATAAAACAAGTTATAAATTTGTCTTGTGAAGTTCAGATTCAAATATTGAGTGGTTTATGCCAATGACTTGCTTAATTTTGGCTTAGGTGTTTACCTCTTACTTTTGAATTATGAAACTTGGATTAATTCTTTGATTGATTTGAAGATATTTTTACCTAAATTTAGGAAGTGGTCTCTTTTTTGTGTGCCTCATGTCTATTTTATTACTTATAACTAAGGTCAAAACTCTCTTTTTGAGTACAACCTTAAGCATGATTAGTTTACATTTGAGTCTTACTTATCACTTGGGATTGAATGCTTTAATCATTGTGCTTATTTTTGATTACTTGAGATTGAATTTCTCAATTAGTTTTAAGTATGTTCCTAAGGTCCAATGTCTTTTACCAATGGTCAAGTTTGTGTTTGAATCCGTATGCATAGTTTGAGTAAAAGTGTTTCAAATTATTAGATTAATTACCTTTCTATTTTTATCTCGACTAAGTTTGTTTCAAGTATAGATTTGTGCCTTGTTCTAAAAGACCTATCATTTTGCCTTTTATTTCAGACCTAGTGTGTTTTCAAGTCTAGATTTGTGCCATGTTTTTAAAGACCTAGCATTTTCCTTAATTTTTAGATTTTGTTCATACATTTTGATCATAGATTCATGCCTAGTTCTCAAAGACCTAGTAAAATTTTCATTTTTAGACATAAATTAGATTTGTTTGAAACACTCTTCCAAAGTCATGATTTAACTTACCATTTACTTGACCATTTATATGTAAGACATTAGACATTAGACCTTGAAGACATTTTAGATTGAGATAGCCATTATAAATTTTGGAGAACAATTCCATTCTAAGGCCAAGTTTAGATTGAGTTTGGCATTTAGATCACGTTTCAAGATTTTTGAGAACTATAGAAATTTTCTTCGCAAGATGTTAGTTATGGATTTGGATATGTCTCGATACACACATAGTGGAACCATGTACAATCTAGATTACGATAATGTGGTAATGAATGATACCTTTTTTCAAGACCTATATGGTGATGATTTAGTCTATGAGATGCATCCATATCCTCCTTACACTGCTCAATATGTGGAACAAATCCAAGATTCATTAGCACATTACCTGGTTAATACACCTCCTTATCTAGGGCAAGAGTAGGAACAAACATCACAATACCTTACTAGTATGCCACATGTTATGGAAGAAGTCCAACAACAACCATACTATATTATCATGTCATCAAAATATGACCCATACTTGTTCAATCATCACTTGCTTAAAAATAAGTATGAGGTTTTATTCAGAGCCGTGGAGGTAGGGACAAAGTTTACAGAAGACTTCCCCCATGAAAACCTACTTAGTCTAGTTAGAATGCCTAGAAACATACCTTATACCCAAAATATAGAACATGCCTCGATTTTTTACCTTTAAGAACTCATACTAGTGGAAAACCAAGACCCAATTATTATTACAAAAGGAAAGGGCCCCATGGAAGATCAATTTTCACAAATGAAACAAGCATATTAGATCTATCTTAACCTAGTACAAAATTTCAATGCCATGGCCATATTGAATGGTCCAATTATAGAACTAACTCCTTCAATAAGAGTTCAAGTTGATTTGATAGGTCAAGCTAATCTAGGTGTAGACCCAGTTACCCAAAGTAATTTAGGAGGTGACCTATTCAATGTCCCATTCATTGAGGAAGTAATTGTGGCCTCTACTCAAGACAATGTGCCAAATACATTGGATAACATGCAAGTATCTTCCAATCTAGGCCAGGGTGAGTTAAATGTGCCAATAAATAATTTTTAACAATAAGTGCCTATAGTAAATACCATGAGTGGTTCACAATATTAGGGGGCATGAATGCCTAGTTCCAAATAACAATAGGTTACTCCCACTCCTTAGTTGACTACTTATTCAAGCATGCAACAATAGGGGGTAAGTAATCAGTGATAACCAATGTTTTACCTCAATAAGTAATGAATGTTATCACACCTCAACATGTGATGGCTAATATTCCATGATAATAGGCATAGTCTAATTTACCACTACAATAGAAACATAGCACTGCTCAACTTCAACAGGGGTAAGAAATACTCCACCTCAACATGTAGTGACAAATTACCTCAACAGTTGCAAACCAACATACCCCAAAAATCACACACATTATCTAATCAACAACATATTTTTATTAGTCAAAGACAAAATCTAAACACCTAAAAAACATCTAGTTAATAAAATATGTTTGTGAAATAAAGAGGTGCTAATGTCTAACAAATACCTATTAGGCAATCATTGCCTTTTACTCAGAAAGTGCCATAGATTCAAAGATAAGGCCTTGGTTAACAACAAGTCCCCATTATCCAACCATGTTCAACTAGTTGACACCAAGTTCCTACTCAACCTTAGTAGGTAGAGTATATTCCACAAAGCCATATCCTTCTATTATAACCCAAATTCCCTCAGACCCAAGGCCATATTTCAAATATTTACCATAATATTTACCAATAATGTATGTAATATCAACAATCATATTTGAATCCATAGATGCATATTCTTAGTCAATTCACCCATCATACCAACATTTCATAATAGTCCATACCTCCATTATACCCCAGTCAAGGTAATCCACCTTTGACCACCCAATCATAACCACAACCAAATGTGCCATCAAGTTTATTGGCCCAAAAACTACAATAGATGAAGGATGCAATTACAACCATTCAGATATGAAAGAAAACTAAGAAATTCAAATTAGATGACATGTGTTCATATTTATTTAACATGTAGTATCTTTAGATACCATTTTCTCTAGGTTATGAACCATCAAAATTTGTCAAATACAAGGGTAAAGGAGACCCTAAGGGGTACTAACATATTTTTTATCTCTTGCTAGCTAGTGGCCTATAGTGACATTTACCTACTCCTATTTCTTTAGAGTCTAGATGGATAGTCTTTGGAATGGTTTCTCAAGTTTTTGAAAAATTCAGTATCTAACTTTGATGATCTCTTGAATAAATTTATGCAACATTTCTCCTAGAATCTCAAGCATGAGATTTCAGTAGTAGATTTGAGTTGGGCCAAGCATAAATTTGGTGAGAGGTTTACAAGATAATTATGGAGATGGAGAGTGCTTGCTAGTCATTTCACCCACAACATACCAAATAAACAATTAGCCATTGTGTTTACAAAAAATTTGCATAACAAAATATCTTACCACTTAGAGCTTCATTGTGTGCACAGATTCAAGGAGATTATTGAGAAAGGATTATAGATTTAAAAGTACCTTATCAACAAAGGTATTATCAAGTTGACCTCCTCAAACCAGAATCAGATCCAAAACCAAAACATAAGCTTGAGTCAGAACCCTAGCATAATCCAAGCACAAACATCTACACCAGGTTATGTTAATAATTATGAGAAACCCAAACCATACAATCACAACAATAACATTGTTGGTAATGGAGTAACTAAGTCACATAATCTATGAATGGTGAGAATACCATATATTCAACCTATGCCATAAATGTAGCTTATTCTACATCAACAACCTATCCATCAAAATGATGCAGTTGTCTTCAATAAACTTGCTTATTATGGATGGTAACATGAATCATGTACACCATTACCTCTACCACAACACTTAGATCTAATTTCATTTATCTTAGTTTATTAACTCACTCTCATCAAATATCTCAAACTTGGTAATCCTTCACACTAAATCACTCATAAACATTTTCTAACTCCTCTTAACTATCCAATCCTTCAACATAATTCTCACTTGTTACCTTCTATCAACTCTCAACTTATCAACATTGACTTGTCTTTTTACAACTTGTTCATGCTTACACAAAAGATCATAAGCAAACTAATTCTTAATGTAAGGTTAAGGATTGTAATATTTGTTTAGGGTTACAACCTTCATTATCACACTCCTTTAAGTCCTCTTTCATTTCGTTACTAACCCACATATCCTCTCAAATCAACTTTCTCAAAATACCCTGCTTCTTTCCTTTGATAGAGTCTTCTAGTAGCCTTTTTTTGCTTAATTTCTATTATAAAGCTAAGTACAGAGTATCCTTGAGAAAATAAGATCCTTTTTAGGCACCCTCTATCCTTTTCCTTATCTCCATGAAGTTTTTAAACCTATCTTTGCTCCAAAAGCACTTTTTTAACCACCTTTTAGGCTCTGTATAAGACTAATTAGGTCTCCACTACACTTACACAAACAATTAGGTATATCTATACGTAGATAATACATACAAACATGAAACCCTAAAAATATGGTAAATGACTTGAAAACACAACTAATCACAAATTTTCATCAATTTTCACTGGTAGTAGAAATCAAGATCTTGTGTTAAAACCCTAACTCAGGGTATGGATTGACTATGTAGACCTAAGAATGGTAATTTTCTAGTTTTAAAGTTTAAAACAACTTTCATGTTCATATAATGATTGATATAGATTAGTTTAACCTCCATACACATTCACAATGCACTGTATCTCTTTTTAGACACCTCTATTCATCATTAGCACAAGTTTTGAAAATGGTTGTGTATGCAGACACATGTCTATATTGACCTAAGAGAGGTTATTTGGTAATTTCATGGTTGCAAACAAGATTAAACCTTCTATGGTGATTGTATAAGATCTAAAATCATCTCTTTCAAATGATTGAGTGGAAAACTAATTTTGAAATATCTTTTATTACATTTTTATGCTCAATTCTAAGTTGGACTGTATATACATTCACATACTTTTATAGGGTTTGTAATGGTTTTATCACACAATGGGGAAGAAAAAACTAAATCAATTCATGAACAATATTAAAAGCGTTGAAAATTATTTCTTACCAATTCACATGTGTTTCATCCATCATTCTATAGAGTCTTTCTACACCAAAATGCATACTCAGATTTCTTGAACAGGCTATATAGGTTGAAACAGGGTTTTATTCCTTTGAAATTCAAAAATGAGAGTGCTAATCTTGATTTTTAACATTATTTCATCCTCAAATTCATTAGTTTTTTCTTCTTATCTCTTAATTAAAATTCAATGTTGTTCAACATAACATAAAGTTATAAAGGGTCTGCAAGATAGTTTATTCTTTTGATCACAAAATACAAGAAATACGTGTTTGAACCGTTAGTTTATCAAACTAATAAAACTATTTATTGATTAAAACTTTGAAACTTATTTAGAAATTACTGAAAACTTGAAATCTTGACATGAAAGTTTGAAAAATCAAATTTGTGGAATTGGTGGGAAAATGCCAAAGTGATTCCAACTCAAATTTAACAAAGATATAACACATAAGAATGACTCATACAAACCTCAAATGACTATAATGACCCTATAAAGACTCAAGATATTATAATTAGACAAAAATTTACAAAATGTAGTGATGATCCTGCATCATACTACCAAAGACCATAAGAAAGCTTTCCATGAAAGTTATAACTGATCTGGTATTGATGTTCTTTACAACATCGCTCTTTCAAGTTCATGTCCTCTTGGATCCCAAGGTATATTGGAATAATGTCGACCTATTTGACTCTTGGGAAAAGTAATTATGGCTCCTCCCTTAATGATCTCTCTCTTTCTATTACTCTTCAAACTAAGCATTGGCAACTGTTGCTTATTCTCCTTCCTCTAAATACCTACACATGAAACAAACAAGTTAAACAAAAAAAATATTTGCTTGTCCTTTTGAAGTTCACAATGTCATTATTCAAATTCTAATTCTCCTTTTATTTCATCTACTACCCATTTCATTATTTAGGGTAGCATAGGATTGTATCACCATATTCATGAACAATATTCAGAGCATTGAAAATTAGTTCTTACCAATTTTCATGTGTTTCATCCATCATTATATAGAGTATTTCTACACCAAAATGCATACTCAGATTTCTTGAATAGGCTATATAGGTTGAAATGGGGTTTTATCCCTTTGAACTTCAAAAATGAGAGTGCCAATCTTGATTTTTAACACTATTTCATCCTTGAATTAATTAGTTTTGTCTTTTTATCTCTTAATGAAAATTCAATCTTGTTCAACATAGCATACTATTTCTCATCATCATTTTGTTGCACATAATCCATAGTAGAATGTCTTATTAGAAAGGAAGAATCTAACTCTAAAGGATATGGATAAATGCATGATGCATTCATGGGATTTCCCTCTTACTTATTGGTCAAAGGCAGTTAATTATGCGAACTATATTTAGTAATACACACCACATTGAGAACTTATGCATATGACTCTAGAGGAGTCTTGGTCTAGATCCAAGCCTGATGTTTCATTTTTTTAGGTCTTTGGGAGCCTTGATTGGGAGTTTGTACTAAACAAGAAAAGGAAAGCATTAGACAAGAAGAGCAAACCTTTGATTTTTTAGGATAATGTGAGAACATGAGAGCTTGTCATCTTTTAGACCCTGCTACTCATGAGGTTCATTTTCTAACACATGTATATTTTGATGAGAATTTCACATCTCATGACTCTTCATCTTCTTCTATGCCTTCTTATTATTATTTCCATAATTCACCTCCTCTTGAGGATTCATTCTTTGAGGACCTAATTCAGGATATTCCTGAGGAGGTTATAGAGAATGAGGATATTATTGACATTGATGCTACCACTATGCCTAGGTGGGCTCGTACTATAGTTTTTTAGGTAGCACCATTCATATAGGATCTTCCACGTACTTGGCATCATCATGCACATTATATGGGTATTGGATTTTTATGTTAGGCATTCTTTAGGGATCCATAGTCTTTTTCATAGGCTCATAAGATACAGGAGCGGGATGATGCAATGATAGATGATTATTATTCATTGATGAAGAATCACACTTGGGATTTGGTCACTCTTTTTAAGGAAATAAAGTTAGTTAGGTGTAAATGGATTTATCATACCAAGTATGTAGATGATGGGTCCATTAACAAGTATAAGGCACATCTTGTTGTAAAGGGATTCTCGTAAGTCAAAGATTGACTACTCAGAGAATTTTCCACCTGTTATCAAGATGGATTTTGTTTGCCTTGTACTTTCTCTTTCTACATCATAGGGTTGGCCAGTATATCATATGGATGTTAAGAGTGATTTATTTCATGGAGACTTGCATATGGAAATCTATATAGAGTAGCCTACTGGGTTTGTTCATGATTCTTCTCTTATTTTTTGACTTAAGAGGTCTCTTTACCATCTTAAACTGGCCCCTCAGACTTGGTATGAGAAGACGAATTCATTTCTTGTCTCTATCAGCTTTGTTCACTTCCATTCTCATCTTACAATGTATATTTAGTGTATTGGGGAGGACATTGTTATTCTAGTCTTGTATGTTGATGATTTAATTCTCACAAGTAGCTCCTCATCTCATATTCAAACTATTTAGTAAGTAATTTCAACATAGTTTGACATGACATATTTTGGATTTCTACATTCTTCCTTGGTCTAAAGATTCCACAATTAAAGACAAGGATCTATTTGAGTTAGTAGAAGTGCACACTTGATCTACTTTAGCATTTTGACATGGTTGATTACAAGCCAAGTCCTTTTTCTTTTTAGTCTGGAGTGACTCTTATTGCCTCTAGTACTACTCCACTTTGTGATCCTACATTACATAGGAAGTTGGTTGGGAGTCTTATGTATTTGACCCATACTCATCCCAACATTTCATTTTTAGTTGGGCTTGTATCTAGGTTTACACTTGACCCTCATGACATTCATCGGTAGGTTGCCAAGAGGATTTTGAGATATCTGTGAGGTGCTACTCATTTTAGAATACACCACACTAAGAGTTTTACTTGGTTGGTTGGATACAATGATTCAAATTAGGTAGGTTATTTTGATGATAAGAGTTCTAATTATGGCTACATATTTTGTATTGGTTCTTCACCTATTGCTTGGTTGTGCAAGAAGTAGTACGCTATTTCACTCTCATCTACAAAGGTTGAGTATAGGGTGGCAGTTATAGTAAGTCAGTAGGTTCTTTGGCATCATAAATTATTGATAGAGTTTGACTTCATGCAAGATTCACACACTATACTTTGGTGTGACAAGTAGAGTGCAATTCATATATATCACAACCCATTTGAGCATTAACAAACCAAGTAAATTGAGGTACATATGCACTTAATTCATCAACACATTCAGAATGGTGTTCTTAGCTTGAAGTACATTCCAACTCAATAACAAGTTGTAGACATCTTCATGAAGATTTTTTCATTGTAGACATCTAATTCCTAAAACTATTGGGTTAAAATTGTCAATATTACTCTAAATTTGTGAAAATACATAATTTAAACCAAAATCACTTAAACGTGTTAAATGGTTAAATTTTTTCATATACAAGTGCTAATTTATGCTAATGTATCTTTAAATGGGGCAATGAATTTTATGTGATTATTAACTATTCGCAAATCATTTTGAGTCAAAATGATAAAAATTCAATTTGACCCTTTGAATCATTGAAAACTTCTAATTTGGAAGCACATGACACGTGCATGTGTTATTTTGTGTTGACAATGTCCTAAATGGGATATTGGTCTATATGCACTTGACACCTTCTTCTAATTCCAATATAGTCAAATTACTATCCAATAATATGACATTCTGACCAGGTTGATTAATAATGTGCAACTAATTTTCAAAGAATTACATAAAATTTGATTAATCTCACTTAGACAAATTAATCCAAATCAAAGGCTTAAGTGGAAAATCCATAGAAGTTAATAAATATTTTTTAATTGGAAATTGATTTTTAATATCTGCATCATCAAATGTCATCATTTTTGGGGTGGATTTCATAAGTCATAAATGCAACAAATATCAAGTTTGAGGCCTCTCATACCTCTTTAATACCCCTTCCTTCCAAATATTTATGAGGGTATTTATGGATATTATCTCCAAAATTGAATTAATTCATGGCCACACATCTTGATCTCAATATGGATGGTCATGGTTGATTATTATCAAATTCAAAAATATATAAATAGGAGGCATAAGACCACCATTTTAAAGCTTCATTTGTGTAAACTTATTATGCAAAATTCTCTCTAAAAACTTTCTTTATGTAGTGTTGTTATGCTTAGCTTGCAATAGGATAAATTCAAGATAGGCATAAAATTGATTCAAATATCATGAACCTAATTTCATTGGTGCACTTGAGATGATGGAGGAGCATTTCATTCATCATTGATAAATAATTGAGTACCAAATCAAGGGGAAAATCATGTTTTGAGTCACATTTGGGTGATGGGATGCTCTTGGAAAGATATTGTGTATGTGATTTTTTTCAATAGATCTTAATTATCATTTGTAAAAACCTATCAAAGGAGTTGGATTAGTTAGTTATGTTCTTATGCATTTTCTTGAGTTTTCCTAACTAATGCTTGATCTAACTCACTTTGGATTCCATCTCTACATCTTGGCATGCTCGGTGGCACTATACATCCCATACAAGCAAGGAGAACACTTTAGAATTCTTAGATTTTCTAACAAGTCTTTAAAAATCCATAAAAATAAACTTTTAACATTATTTTTCCATTTTTTGTGCTTTTATTGACACACAATTTACATAGTGACCAATATTGGTTCTCTATAACCGACATCGATCCTGCCTAACTAGCATCAGTTCTTATGCATGGTAGAATACGACAAAAAAATTGGATTTTGAGATTTTTTGAATGTTGTAAATTATTATTTTGGAATTTAAGTCTATGTTTGAATATTTTATTGTAGGATCTAGAGGTTTTTTTTGGAGATTTTATACTAACTTGGGCTAACTAATTTCTTTTAACAAAATGTTTTTTTGCCTAAGGGTTCACAAGTAACTAGCATCAATTTTTATCGATCTGCATTAGTTCTTTTATGAACATCATCAGTTCTTTTATGACCATCATCGATCTTGTTGTAATCGGCATTGGTCACTATTGATCGATATCGGTCTTTATGTAATAAAATTAGAAAAAATCGAGAGCAAGTTTTCAAATCTTGCTTGTTTCATTGATAATTGTGCTTCAAAGCAGAAGGAAACCCTCTAAAAATTATAGGTCACACATTGAAAAACTACCAAATTTGAACATGTTTAATTCTTGAAAACTTCCATTTGGTGCTTATAAAAAATTTAGATGGTTTATACTTAGATTGATTTGTGAAAGTTTAGCTAAGGCCAAGGGGCCAAAAACTTCACAAACATCTCAATTTGGTGTATAAAATAAGCATTCACTCAAAATTGCAAGTTATTGAAAAGTGTGTTGTTTTATGCTAGATCATTTTATACTTATGTGTTTTTTGTAAATAAAGGATGTGTGTATGCTCTCCCCCCATCCCTTTTAGGGAACTTGGGTGACCAAAATCACTTCTTCCTTACAAATTGTGCCTTATCTAAGGCATGAAAAGAATGTTGTTAAGGCTCTCCAAAAAACCTATATAATTTAGGTGATCTAAAAACAAACTTTAAAGTCTTTTCACTTGGTCATTCATTTTATGTAACTTAGATTATGAGCAGGAGTCAATAACCTCCTCACAATTTCTTTGGGGAATTTTTGACTTGGGGTTTCATCTCTTAGCATTGTTTCAACCCCATTCCATGGTGGGGTATATAAATCAAGGAATGCATACTATGATTACCGTGGGGTTAAAAAGTTAACCTCTCTAATTATAATGAAAACTCAAGTCAGGTTTGGTTAACTAGGGGATTCCACTAAGAAGTACATAGATGAAATCATTATGCAAAGGAATAAACCTTTGCATAGTAAGTTAACTGGTATGAACTCAATTGATATGAGGAATCTCTAGTGTTAATCACACTTGGGACCATATAGATGCCCAAAAATTTAAGTTTTTATAACAACCCCACTTGTTGTGGATATATTGTTGATGTAGGGTGAGTACCTTGAAGTTCCATGTCTCCATAAAATATCTTGGGAGAAGGGGGGGGTGTAAAAACCCTACTACTTCATGCACTTTTATTTTTGGATTAACATTTAAAATCTTCCTAAGATAACTATATAGATGCAATTCAGTAATATGAAGTAACCTTGTTAGTTTAGGGCTTTGGAAATTATACTTAGTTATATTTGTATTTTCCTTTACTTGGCCTTGATTTGAGTCTAAAACTTCTTTGTTAACCAAAACATGTCAACCAAACACATTTTTTGTCTACCATTTTAATTGAACAAGGAGGCATTATGATGACCAAATAAAAATCATCTTTTGCCTTGTCCAAATCATAATTTGAAACATTGTGCTTGCCTTATCTAAATAATGTTGTTATCCTATCGATTTGAGTCTAAACTATTTTGCAAAAATCTCCAAGTCCTTCATTTTTTAATCCAACTTTAGAATCTCACCCTTATAAGTTCTAGGCCATCATGTT
Organism: Torreya grandis; assembly: GCA_037957365.1. Lineage (NCBI taxonomy): Eukaryota > Viridiplantae > Streptophyta > Pinopsida > Cupressales > Taxaceae > Torreya > Torreya grandis. The sequence continues at coordinate 25,012 of JARHVA010009980.1, forward strand.
AATTGGTTTACCATTTGAACTTAGTTTGAGTTAACTTATGTATGATTTCCTATTTGGGTTGAAGGTCATTTTTATAGACTCATAATCATTTGATCATTGCTTTCTTAGGTTATCTAGTGTATCTCTCATGCTCTAAGTTCTAAAACACATTTTATATTTACTATTACTATGTGGTGGCATTGTGTAGCTCGTTTGGTTTTAGTTATATACTTAGGAATTCTTATGTGTTTTCACATATTGAGTTTCTTGGTTCACATTGTTACTTTCCTCATTAAAAAGACTCTCTTCTAATTTTATAGTAGCAACTCATCGAAGTTATCCCTAGTTTTTATGGTATTGACATATCTTTGGCCTACATTTGGTGTACTAGTTTATACTTTAGGTTTAAAATTTATAATATCCTCTTCTAATTTAACTATTTCAACCCACCAAAGTTGAGTAAATTCATAAACCATTTCTTCTAATTATGTGGTTGTTGACCAAATTTGACTTTTTAGTCAAATTGGGGCACCTATAGATAAAAATTTGATTTTCTAGGTCTATAGGGGGTGTAATATGAGTGTCATGGGGTGTAATATAGTTCAATTGATGTCAATTAATGTTATATTGGCTTTGGTCAATTAATTTTTATGTCCATTTATAATTTTTGGGTCATTTTGAGGTCAAAAAGGTGCATTTAATGCTTTGTACTAGTTTTTATGGAAATGTCAAGGTCTAAATGGGTGATGTCACATGAGATATGTCCTAATAAGTCTTAATACACTATTGTAACTAAAATGTGTAGGTTCATCAGAATAAAAGTTAGTTTTCTTAAAGAAAAGGAAGAGTTTGGTACTTGTAAAACCTCCTTGGGAAGTGTGCCACCTAGAAAAAGTTGAAATGTGACTCTTTAGCTCACCCATTCTTAGTTCTATGATTTTTATGATATAGAAGTAACATTTCTTTCTCAAAACCATTCATCTCTCCTCTTACCCTTCTTGGCAAGTAAAAGCGACTTGTAGGTTTATACTTGGTACGAACAACTATGAGGTTTCATGAAAAATGCTCTTGGGAGATGATAGTAAACTTGGATACATTAATTTTCATATAAGGAGTTTTAAAATTTATGAATTTTTCTTTATGAACCATTGTTAACAAGTTAATTGTGTAAATCTACTAGTTATTTCATGCACCCTGTAGGTTTTGCCTTGGTTTAAATGATTTTGTACAAACAAATTGATGAGTTTGATTCCAAATAATTTTTAATTCCTTATCCAATTCACCAAACACTTGGTTTCATGTCTCAAGTTTATTTGATGAGCCAATAACCTCAAATTTGTAGACTGGTCTCTTTTGAGTACAACAAATAGTTTTCACCATGTTTTATATCTTCAAGCTTGTTCATAGCTCTAGGAAGTTGTGATAAGTTCATTCTCATGTTTAAAATACATTTTCGACTCCCATTTCACATTTCATCCTTTTTTTCCAAGAAAATGTTCTATGAGTTGTATTCATAAAGCATCATGCAACGAGTTTGCTTAAAAATTGTAGTCAAAAACAACATTCTCAAAAGTTTGCCATTGGAGTATGCACCTATATGTGTTTGAAAAGGAAGACCATGTTAAAACCAGGATATCATGACTTGATCAAATTAATCACAAGATGGAGAATATAAATATTCAAATTGGAAAGAGATACAAGGGTTATGAGAGGATTCTATATGATGGATGTAGTTCATAACCCTTCCTACTACCTACACCTTGAAAAGGACCACCTATAGGTTATGAAAATAGAAAAATGAAGGCTTTTGTGAAGGAATTTAAACAAGTGTTAGAGATATTTTATGATAACTTGAACATGATGGACCATTCTTAGAGTGTCAAGATGACAATTGGTAATGTAAATCACTTGCAAAGTTGTGAATACTAATATAGGGACACCTTCCCAAAATTACAAAAATAAAGGTCTTAAGGGTTTTTGAAAATACTATAGTATGTTTACCATAGATAATTAGATCATATATATAGATAAAATTTGAATTCTATAGCATAGATAAGAGCCTTAAAAATTTTGAAGGACAAATGAGTAATAGAGATTGATTTTAGATGGTCCAAACTTGATTGTAGGTGGTGGAACCTATAGGCTTGAGTCCAATAATGATTTATTCTCCACTCAAGTTACAAATGAGACCTTTCCAATACATGGATATAACTCAAAACGTTTCAAATGATCATTCATCTTCAAATGATCATCTAGAGAGGATGTAATATTGTTTTGAGTCCTATGGTTACCTATAGTCTGTACACTGAGCCATTGTTGACCTTTGGTTGAGTATGAGGATATAGTTGAAATCTTTGGGTCTTAACTGGTGTTTATCCATTTAAAATTAAAGTAATATATAATAAAATTATATATATATATATATATATATATGTTAAACTTAATATAATTTACCCATACATCATGACTAGGGTTTAAATACACCTACATCCAATAGAGGGTAGAGAGGGGTAGTAAATAAAGACTAGATGTTTAGTATGAATAGGGAATAAACATGAAAAAAATGAGTATGGATCATTGAAAAAGGTTATTGATAATTTCAAGGTAATTATAATCATATTTTCAAGGTCCAAATAACTCATATAACCTATAGGCAGGGGCAAGCAAAGTGTCTCAGTCACAGTAGGAGAAAACCCAATTTTGAGCCAAGGTGCATGTTTAGGGCTAGTGGGAAGTTAACATGATGAACTATAAATATATAAACCTTAAAAATAATCTGATAAACTCATGACAACATCACAATGGAGTTTTAAATTAGAGAAAGGGTCTAAACAAGCTTCACACAGTCTACTCTCTAATAACCCTGCACACAGTGCTCAAATGCAAGTTTGTCTCAGCTTTTAGTGATTTTGAAGGGTCTAACCATATGAATAAGGGATATAAAATTTTTGGGAGGGTAATTAATACCTAAATAGGCCTATAAAATGTTTATATGTTCTATAAAAACAAGGGAAGTCTCCCTTATTTTATCTCAGATAGGGGGTACTTCCCTTTGAGCATAAACTTGTAGTTTGGACAAAAAGGTGAAATGGTGAGATGAATGACATATAAATAAGGTTTATTGAGTTTAAATATGTATATTAATACATGAATAATGAATCAGAGAGGGAGGAATACTAACATAATGCTCTATACTCTTAAGCTTATAGACAGGGTTGTTAGGCCTTGAAGAGACCTAATGCCAAATGGGGGGTCAATTTACCTTCTAACCTTGGGTAGGATTTATAATAAAATGGAAAATATTCATATATTTAAAAATGATGTGTATAATCTCATTGAATTCAAGGAGATAAAATAGGAGGGTCTCAAACTTTAAAGTTGCAGGCAGACCTATAGACCAACATTAGGCTTAGTGTCCAAATGGGGAGTCTTCCATACTTATAGCATGAGATGAGTTATATAAACTATTGAATAATGTTATTTGGGATAATAAATATGTGTTAAATCTCTCACATTTTAGGGTAAACCACAAGGAATCTATTTTGTCTCAAAAACCCACTCAGACCTATGGAAATTGGAAAAAAGAGCTCAATAGGGAGTGTTTAGAAGCTTATATTTTTCATGATGATTTACATGGGGGACAAAGGTGTTTAGGAAAGTTATAAGGGGTATTTAAAAATAGACTTTTGTAATTTATTTTTATTTCTAACATCCCAACCTTATGAACAAAGATTAAGAGCTTAAACTGCTCAAAAACCCTTGCAAACCCTCAGTCTAAACCAGTTTAGAGATATGAAGATAGAAATATGATATAATGGAATAGTTTGAATATGAAACCTATTAGAAGTTATAGAATAATCTCTCAGGATCCCTCACATTTAAATTAGTAATACAAAACTATATGGATGGGGTGAAAAATAGGCTCTTTTTGACCATTTTTTGTGTTTTGTAGGTTCTAGAAGGATTCAAGAGATGAAAACAACTTTGGGTGAAATATTAAGACTTAATATAACTATAAATATTAATTTAATTACTTATAAAAACTTATAAGTGTTTCAACTAGGTGTTTCATCTTAGTTAGTCAAAACTGGCATAGTGGACAAGCTAGGGAGAAGTGTGAAAAATTTAAGTGGATGGATTTTTTAGGTGTCCTTGGTTATTATAATTATATGGAGAGTATTTATACATGTCATTAAATACATTTTATGTATTTACATGGAAAAATTATGCCTTTTTTAAATCCAAGTGTGCAGGGTACATGGAAGAGTAGTTTTCTTGACAACAGATGATGATTACTCCTTTCTAGGTGATTATAGAGGATCAAGCCTATAAAAAATGCATGAAGATGAATTTATGAGATACTAACATTATATTCAAATTATTTTACCTACTCATAATTAGTTATAAGGGATTAAATTTCTAAGCCAAAATAGGGAGTTTCTTTCCACTTTTCATGAGGTTTATGACTTGGATTGACATTTTACTTCCAAAAATTGCATTTATCATCCAATATTATCTTCTCATAAACAATTAATTACTTCTCTTAGCTTTAAAAGTGTCTTTTTGACCCTTGGACTTCTATCTTATTCTCTCTCTCTCTCAAGTTCTATAAGAACTAGCCATTTTAGCATTATATTGGATGCTCCACCTGAGTATGGCAAATCCCTACTAAAATTTATAACTTTTGATATATAAAAAAATTTATTTTTACCTCCTATATGACTCTTAGTAGTGTGTTCAATTGGTTTATGAGTCTTGCTTAGTGAAAACTATGGATTTCTTAGCATGTTGTTCCATTCTTTTACTTATTTACAACCTCTTCTTACAGGGCATGTGAAGTGTTCAGGATATGTTCATGGTTGAATTGAGTTTTTATATTCATTAGTGCCCTCATATTCATTTTTTCTAGTCCTCATAGCTTTGCACATTCATCTATAACCTCACAATGTAGTGTTGATGTGAGAAGATGAAGATTGGAGAAGTGTATTTTCAGTTTGTCCTTTGATTTTAAGTGTAATATGCATATGGTTGGATGTCATCATGTTATTTGGTGTATCACCTCCCTTATATTAGTTTTATTTCAATTTTACCTCTCCCTTTTCAGCCCCTAAGTTTAGTTGTAGTTACAATCCAAAGTGGTACATCAAGGGAGATAGCCCTATCTAGAGATTTACCTCATTCCTTAGGCTACACACAAGCCTAGAGGTGATTTCATTATGCCAGTTGTATGAGGATAGATTTAAATATACTAAAAGGGTGAAAATATAAGTGATAATAGTTTTTTTCATGCTTGATGGGACTCTTGGTCTAAGAAATTGAGATATTTTTGGTGTTATCTCTCAACAAGCAGCCTTTGGAGGCATATATCAAAGCATTAATGGTGAATCTAAAGTTGTATCAGCTGGTCAAGCATCCTAGATTATCCTTTGAATATTGATGGTAACATGTTTTCTTTATGTTCTTGCTTTCAATGAGGTTTCATGGCTGACTTCGGTTTTGAGTTTTATTCTCTACAAGTTGGTAAAACCTTCCAAGCTTGTACCATTCCCCATCAATATGAACAAGTTATTAATGAACCTTGGTGTGGCTTTATTCATCCTTGTCATGAAATGTATCAATCCTATAATCAGCCTTGCTATGAACCAAATTTTATTCCTCAACATTCCTACGAGCCATGGTAGTCCTATAGTCCTTCATTTTCTTATCCATATGGACACCATGTTGTTGGACAACCCTATGAGAATAACTACCAAGGAACCTATCAAGAGACACCTATCTATTAGATTCAAGAGCATTACTATGAGTCTTGTTATTTGAAACCAAATGTTTTCATGGATTGTAAAAAAAATTACCATTGGCAAGATGTAGCTCCTGCTCATGTATATGTTACTTCTCTTAATCAGCCTAATAATTTACTTCCATATGAGCTCACTAGTGCTTTCCTCTTTTCCAAACCCATTTATAAACCTTCTCCTTCATCCGATAATCCATTTCCAACACCTTCACCTTCCACTATATCTCATACTCCATCTCCTTCACCTCAAATCCATGAGCCTATCCATCAAACTTTCCTTCTCAAATAGGAGCCTATCTTGAGAGAATTAAGTAAAGAAGAAAAAATTCAATTCATGGCTGACCAAGAGGCTCTTATGAGTGATTATGAGGAATAAATCACCATAGGGACTTACCTTGGTGAAAAAAATGATAATACACTAACTAATATCTCTATATTTTAAGGGATGTGTGTCCATGAAGAATCCCCTACACTTCACTCTCAAGTTGATTGTGAGTTCTATGTGCCACCTCTACCAACTATCTCATCTTGTCCTCACCCTATCACTCTTTACCTTGATGGAACTATGGTATGGGAACCTAAAGAGGATCAGTTGGTTGATAAAGAAAGAGAACTCTTACTTGAATAAAACCTACCTCCTTGACAACTCATTGGGATAGGTCTCATGATTTTAAGATGCCTAGTCTTGGCATTACCATGAAAGAGAAAGAGATGGAGGATCTTACAACCCTTGAAGAAGATTCTACAACTAATCAAAAGGTTGTAGATGATCATCTCAAACATGAAGTGGAATGTACTATCAAGAATTAAATTCAAGTCATCCCTCAAGAAGTGGCAATACTAGGAGAGCTTCATGAGACCAAGATAGAGGAAATAGTTATTGAGGATGACATCCATGAAGAAGAAGATTTATGGTAGAATTTCAACACCATTTGCAAGGAATTTAGGTGTTGTGTGAATCTTATCCTTATCTAAAAGATTACACACCTGATGTCAATATTGTTGATGTTCTAACCTTAATATTTAGTGTTCAACCAAACATAAAGAAGATCTTTCTACTGGTCAAGAAACTGCTATCATGAAGTCACTTGGTGATGCTAGTATACAAGAAGTTATTGACAAGGATGAATGGTAGCTACAAATGGAGCTCTTTCAAAATCTAGAAGAGCTTTGCCAAGTTGAGGGTCAAGTGTATGAAAAGGTAAATAAGGAATCTTCCATAGAGAATAATGATCAAGATTCAATAGAATTTGTAAAGCTCCTTGATGAGCTAAAAGAACTTGTAGATGAGAGGAAGCCCAATCTTGTTGAAAGCACTATGGGAAACAAGAATTTATGCCTTGTTGAATCATGATTTGAGGTTGAAATTGAGGATTAAAATGATAAGGTTGAATATGTTTGGATGTAAGAGGAATAATTTTACACTTTATACCTATTTGAAGTTGGTATACTTGAGACCATGGTAATTGAAGTGCCAAGGAATATGTCTAATCCATATAACATCCAATCCAAGGATAAATATGCTTTGCACCATGTTCCATCTCATGAAGAAGGTGATGATTCAAAATTTCCCTCTGATCGAAGGGGGAGGTATGTTCATTGTAGTTGTATATATTAGTTTTTTATTTTCTTCTCCTAAGTGTCTTGAGCACATGTGTGTGTGTGTGTGTGTGTGTGTGTGTGTGTGTGTGTGTGTTTACTTTATTTGTTATGTGCATCCTTTGCTTTGTGTGGTTCAAGTAGTCAATAGTGTCTTTTCTTGATCAAAGTAAATGGTAAAAGGTTTCCTTATTTTTACTCAAACTTTAGATGACTCCTAAGCCCAATGGAATAATAAGGCTATTGGTCTAGTTAGTATAGCAAGCATACTACCTCTATGAGTCACCAATTTGTTGACCAAATTTGACTTTTTAGTCAAATTAGGGAACTTATAGGTAAAAAATTGATTTTATATGCATATATGGGATGTAATATGAGTTTCATGGGGTGTATTATAGTTAAACTGATGTTAATTAATATTATATTGGCTTTGGTCAATTAGTTTTTATGTGCATTTATCATTTTTGGGTCATTTTGAGGTCAAAAAAGTGCATTTAATGCTTTATATGGGTTTTTTGGGAAATTTGAAGGTCCAAATGGGTGATGTAACATAAAATATGTCCTTATAATTCTTAATCCATTTTTTTAATTTAAAGTTGCAGGTTCATCAAAATAAAAGTTAGTTTTCTTAAAGAAAAAGAAGAGTTTGGCACTTGTATAATCTCTTTGGGAAGTGTGCCACTTGGAAAATATTAAAATTTGAATATTAATATCCTCCATGCTTATTTACATTATTTTTATGATTTGGAAGTAAAATTTATTACTTAAAACCGTTTATCTCTCCTCTCACCCTTCTTGGCAAGCAAAAGTGACTTACAAGTTTGTATTTGGTACAGACAGCTCATGAGGTTTCAAGACAAATTATCTTGGTAGATGATATTAAAATTGGATACATTAATTTTAACATAAGTATTTTGAAATTTTATCTATTGTGCTTTATGAACCATTCCTAACAAGTTGACTTTGTAAATCTACTAGCTGTTTCATGTACCCTATAGGTTTTGCCTTGGTTTAGAGGATTCCATATGAACCAATTGTTGAGTTTGATTAAATAGCATGTTTAATTCCTTATATAATTCTCCTAATACTTGTTTTCATGTCTCAAGTTTATTTTATGAGACAATAACCTCAAATTTGTAGACTGGTCTCTTTTGAGTGTAATAGACAGTTTTCACCATGTTCTATATCTTCAAGATTGTTCATGGCTCCAAGAAGTTATGATAAGTTCATTATAATGTTACAAATACATTATTGACTCCCCTTTCACCTTTCATCCTTTTTATCCAAGCAAATTTTCTATGAGTTGCAGTCATGAAGCATCATGTAGCTAGTTTGCTTAAAGACTGTCATACACAGTCAGCTTAGAAGATATGTTACAGATTTAAACATGTACATGGGAGACATGAATGTGGTATTAAAAGGTTTAATAAACTTTCATATTATATATAATCAATTAAAGCCTTTCACTTATCAAGAAGAGGGGACTGTTGTAGTTAGAAACAACATTCTCAAAAGTCTGCTATTGGAGTATGCACCTATAGGTGTTTGAAAAGGAAGACCATGTTGAAACTAGGATATCATGACTTGATCAAAGTAAAAGAAACATGGAGAATATATATATTCATATTTTAAAGAGAGATAAGGGTTATTAGAGGACCATATACCATGGATGTAGTTCATAACCCTTTCTACTGCCTGCACCTTGAAAAGAACCACCTATAGGTCATGAAAATAGAAAACTGAAGGCTTTTGTGAAGGAATTTGAACAAGTGTTGGAGATATTTTTAAGTCCTAGTATGAGACATTGAAATTTATGGACCATTATTGGAGTGTCAAGATGATAATTTTTAATGTAAATCACTTGTAAAGTTGTGAAGACTGATACAAGGACACCTTCCCAGAATTGCAAAAATAGAGGTCTCAAGGGTTTTTGAACATCCTATAATATTTTTACCATAGAGAATCAGATCATCTAGATAGATAAAATTTAAATAATATATCACATACAAGATCCTTGCAAATTTTGAGGGATAAATGAGTAATATAGATGGAGTTTTAGATGGTCCAAACTTGTCAACTGATGCACTGATTGTAGGTAGTGAAACCTACAGGCTTGAGTCAAATAATGATTTATTATCCACTCAAGTTGAAAATGAGACCTTTCTCAAACATGGATATAACTCAAATTTTTTAAAATGATCATTCATCTTACAATGATCATCTAGGGAGGATAGATTACTATTTTTGAGTCCTATGGTTACCTACAGTCCATACACTGAGCCAATGTTGACCTACAGCTGAGTATGAGGATATAGTTGCAATCTTGGGGTCTTAATTGGTGTTTAGAAATTTCAAAGTAAACCAATATATAATAAAATTATATATGTATTTCAAACTTCATGGAATGCATCCATACATCATGACCATGGTTCAAATAGGTACAAATACACCTACATCCAATATAGAGTAGAGAGGGGTAATAAGTAAAGAGGAGATGTTTAGTATGAATAGGGCATGAATGTGAAAAAAATTAATATGGATCATTTAAAAAGGGTATTGATAATTTCAAGGTAATTATAACATATTTTCAAGGTCCAAAGAACTCATATAACCTACAGGTAGGGGCAAGTAGAGTGTCTCAATCACAACAAGAGAAAACACAGTTTTGAGCCATTGTGCATGTTGAGGGATAGTGGGAGGATGACATGATGAAATAAAACTATATGAACCTTCATAAATTTTTTATAAACTCATGAAAACATAAAAATTGAGTTTGAAATCAGAGAAATGGTCTAAACAAGATTCACATAGTCTATTCTTTAACAACCCTGCACACAATGCTCAAATGTACATTTGTCACAGCTTTTAGTGTTTTTGAAGGGTCTAACCATATGAAAAAGGGATTTAAACTTTGGAAGAGGGTCATTAACACATAAATATTCCTATAAAATTTTTATTTGTTTTTTATAAATAAGGGAAGTACCCCTATTTTATCTCAGATAGTGGGTACTTCCCTTTGAGCATAAACCTATAGTTTGGACAAAAAAGGTGAAATGGTGATCCAAGGAGTGGAATGACCTCTCAAAAAGGTGTATTGAGTTGAAATATGTCTATTAATACATGAATAACCAAGTATAGATGGAATAATACTAAAAAAATGGTCTAGACTCTTAAGCTTGCAGGCAGGTCTATTAGGCCTTAAAGAGACTTGATGCCAAATGGGGGGTCAATTTCCCTTCCAACCTTAGGTAGGATTTATAATAAAATATAAAATGTTCATATAGTTATAAATGATGTGAATAAACTCATGTAATTCAAGAAAATCAAATAGGATGGTCTCAAACTTTAAAGTTGTAGGTAGACCTATAGGCCAACATTAGGCCTAATGTCCAAAGGGGGGGTCTTCCATACTTACAGCATGAGATGAGTTATATAAACTATTGAATAATTTTATTGGGGTTACTAAAAAGGTGTTAAGGATCTTTTATTTTAGATGAAATGATAAAAAAATCCATTTTGGCTCAGAAACCCACTCAGACCTGCTTTCATGATGATTTGTATGGGGTCCAAAGGAGTTTAGGAAAGTTATAAGGGGTATTTAAAAACAAACTTGTGTAGTTTTTTTGTAGTTCCAATATTCCAAACTTATGAACAAAGCTTAAGGGCTTAAACTGCTCAAAAACCCTTACAAACCCTCAGTCTAAACTAGTTTGGAGAGATGAAGCTAGAAAGCTGATATAATGGAATATTTTGAATATGAAACATATTTTAAATTTAATAAGACTCTCTCAGGATCCCTCACATGTAAATTAGTTGTACGGACCTATACAAATGGTGTGCAAATAGGATATTTTGACCATTTTTTGTGTTTTATAGGTTCTAGAATGTTTTAAGAGATAAAAACAACTTTGGGTGAAATATTAATACTTAATATAAATAAAAATATTAATTTAATTCCTTATAAAAACTTCTAAGTATCTCAACCAAGTGTTTCATCTCAGCCAACAAAAACTAGCATAGTGGACAAGCTAGGGAGAAGTGTGAAAACTTCAAGTGGATGGATTTTTAAGGTGTCCTTGGTGATTATAAGGAAATGGAGGGTATTGAAACATGTAATTAACTGAATTTTATGTATTTTAATGTAAAAATTATGCATTTTTAGAAGCCAAGTGTGTAGGGTGCATGGAAGAGAAATTTTCTTAATTGTAGATGATGATTACTCCTTTCCAGGTGATTCTAGAGCACCATGCCTATAACCAATGCATGGAGAAGAATTTATGAGAGAATAAATTTATATTAAAATCATTATAAATTCTCCTAATCATTTATAAATAATTTAAATAGGCCCAATCATGTAGGGTAGTTTTTTGAGCTAGAATAGGGAGTTTCTTACCACTTTTCATGAGGTCTATGACTTAGATTGACATTTGTACTTCTAAACCTTGCATGGTTAATAAAATATCCTATTATCATGCATAATTAACTACATATCTAATCTTTAAAAATGTACTTGTGACCCTTTAACTTCTCTCTTCTTCTCTCTCTATCAAGTATAAGAACTATCCATTTTGGCATTATACTAGATGCTCCACTTGAGTATGGTGAAGCCCTGATCAAATGTATAAATTTTGATCAATAAAAAAACTTATTTTTACCTTATATATTATTATTAGTGTGTTTAATTGGATGATTAATCTTTCTTAGTGAAAACTATGGATTTCTTAGCATGTTGTTCCATCTTTCACCTATTTGTAGTCTCTTCTTGCAGGGCATGTGAAGGGTTCAGGATATGTTCATGGTTTAAGTGAGTTATTATATTCATTAGTGCCATCATAGGCTTATTTTCTAGTTCTCCTATATTTTCACATTCATCCATAACTCACAATGTAGCATTGATGTGAGAAGATGAAGATTGGAGAAGTGTATTTTTAATTTGTCCTTTGATTTTAAGTGTAATATGCATATGGTTGGATGTCATCATGTTATTTTGTGTATCACATCCCTTATATTAGTTTTATTTCATTTCTCATTCTCCATTTTCACCCCCTAAGTTTATTTTTAGTTGCAATCCAAAGTGGTACATCAAGGGAGCTAGCCCTATCTAGAGATTCACCTCATTCTTTAGGCTGTCCACAAGCCTAGAGGTGATTCCATTATGCCAATTGGATGAGGAGAGCTTTGCATCTCCTCAAAGGTTGAAAATACAAGTGACAATAGTGGTACTATATGACCTTATTTGATATAATCTCTTTTTACCTTATCATTTTTTAGGAAAAAATCAAAACACACCTTGTTAATGTTTGCAAAACATTTTCAAAATCTTAGAAAATGTAGAGAGCAAACTTATAGACATGATGCAAAGGTACACTCATAGTGCAGTATATTATGGTCTTAGCCATGAGGAGTAATTTTGTGATGGAAAAGACAATTATATGGTTTTTTATGACATTCACATGACTCTAGGATTTGAAGAAGACTATTTTGAACATCAACCCCTAAAGGACAAAGATGAAGCACTCCTATGGTTGATTGAATCCGGTGCTAAATTGCCATCAAAATTTATTATGGAATAATTACATACCTTGGTTAGGGTAGAAGAATAACAACAAGAAAAATTCCTCATTAGTATTTTAAAAATAAACATTGCATATTCTATCAAATGAAAGGAAGTGCTCATAGATTCAAAACCTAACGATCAGGATATTATCACCAAGATTAAAAAGATAAGTCAATGATATGCACCACAAATTATCATGGAGTTGATTGAATCTTTATTTTAAACTTCCATACACAATTATGCTTCCAAGGAATAAGAGAATGTGATATAATAAACACAAAAAAATTTAGTTTAGAGCACACCTAGGATGGATAATTATGTCTCAATTGAACAACCTAAGTCTCAAGAGGTTAAATAAAATGATTGAATAGACACGAATCATACATTTTTAAATCATCAAGAACCTTTTGTTCCTTCACAAAATCAAGGACCACCACATTAAGTACATATTGATGAAAATATGCAAAACAACTTGGCAAGTTCTTATCAACCAATGCGTACTTTGGTGATTAGACCATGAACTCCCCAAAATCCACATAATACTTATAATTCAAGATGGATGACTTTAGGGAATGTTAATCATCCAAAGAATCAATGGCTCACTTATTTGACTTAAGGAGAAAACCAAAACAAAGTTATAGATTGTAGGGTGTATATCCATAATAAAGCCATGTAACATGGGCACATACCACCCCAATAAAATTATATTCTACCTACCAATGCACCAAAAATGTAAGAGTGTAATTCGATGAAAGATATTGTGTCATGATTGAAGATAGGAAAAATAATCAAGAAGTACAAATTTAATGAGATATGTCCATATCCATTCGGTTTGAGTATTATCCAAGCCCCCTTTTTACCTCATTTTGAGGCACCCAAATTTGAAAAATATAAAGGGATGGGTTACCCTTGTGAACACATTCAGGAATTTTTTGTATCATGCCAAGAGGTAGATTACAATAGCATATATTTACTTCATTTGTTTCCATAAAGTTTAGTGAGACAAGCCTTAGACTAGATTATTAAGTTACCTAAGGGATTGATTATAGATTGGAATGACCTATCTAAAAAAAAATTAAACCAATTATTGTACAAAATTGAACATGAATTGACCATTATTGACTTGTGCAAAGATAAAAAATGATATGGATAAATATTTGTAAAATATCTATAGTGATGGAGAACATTAGCTAGATGCTTTCAACATACTTTGCCAAATAAATAGTTGGCTGATATTTTTGCACATAATTTAAACCCTAAGGTGGTTCAAAATCTATGGCTTGATTGTGGAAACACATTTGAATAAATTATAAACAAGGGTGTACAGATTGAGAAGGTGCTTATTACCAAAGGCCTTGTCAAGATTTACTTATAGGGTCAAACATCAAATCAGATCCAATCACCTATCCAAACTTTTGTAATAGAGAAACCTAAGGGATTCAATAAAAAAAACATGGTCAGAAATGGAGTAATTTAATCAAGAAATGCACAAATGATGCAGGTCCCATCAGATCCAAATATACAATCAACTCCACCTAATCCACCAAACACTTTGTAAAGAGTCCCTCCATGAAGGGTATTCAATAACAACTTCAGAGTCTTCAAAAAACTAGAATAGCCTATTAAGGTAGTGTTATAAAAGATCATAGCAAATAATTTTATTGTATGTCCTATACCAAGGCCATTTATTGAAGATCAACCCAAACTTGATTGGTATCAGGAAAACTAATTTTGTAACTTCCATCATGTTATTGGTCATGGTGCTTATCATTGTGTTTAATTGTGACACTTAATTGAATATTTGATTGAAATTAGTGAATTTGAGATCAAAATCACTCCATAGGACATTAATTAGGATATGGGAATATACAAAGATATGATCCCTCGACATAATCAACAACTACCAAGGAATAGTCAGAACCAAGGATGTAATCAGCAACAAAATTAAAACCAAGGTCAAAATCATAACCAAAGTGATCAAAATACCCATGAAAAAAACCTAGGCTATAATAACATGCCTTATGACTATAAAAATACCATGGGACACATTTTTTCAACCACATTTCCATTGTTACTTTCAAAACTCGTAAACTGTTCCATGCTTCTCAAAGTACCAGAACCATTATTATAGGGTCATCACCCTCTCCCTCAAGTAATGTCACATCCAGTTTAAGAAATTATATTATCCCTTGGTTTATGTGTATTACCATTTCTATACCCCATCTGATTGAGAATGTTCTTGAGATACATTGATTATCATTGATGTCAAGGTGATCTTAGTACATAATGCATTAATAACAAAGTGATAGGTTCTAAGTGGATTTGAGAGTGAATATCATGTGTGCAAGACTTTGAGGTGTTTGAACATATTTTAGGGGTCAAATGAGGGGTAAGTAGTTCTTTTTTTACTTATGGAAGTGAAAAGAATCCAATGGAATGGTATTGTGAAGGTCTAGGTGATCCTAGTCATCTCTTAGTCAACTTGGTAGATCTTCCCAAGTAAATAAATTGATGACATCATCATTCACACATGTGAAGGTGTTAGAAGAAATTTCTCACATGGGTTTGTTAATATTTGTTCCTAGATAATGTGGTATAATTTCAGGTCTTGATATGGTGTCTAGAAAATGTTATTGTGGTGCAAAGTTGGTCTCTCAGGTAGATTTCACTATTTTCCATAGCCAAATTTACAATATCAAGTCAACAAAGGAAAGTGGGTTAGTAGTATTTTGTTTATAAATTTTTGATAATGGATGAATTTGATGGTGGTGTAAAAATAAAATTGGTATCATACTTCAAGGGATATCCAAGAAAATTTATTAGGAGGTTTGATTGGTTGTATAATTATATGTATTACATGTGAGAGTTGACTATTATTGATTGTGTTTTTTTTTGAATAAACTAGTGTGCAAAGTGTTGTCCCCAAAAATAGACTTCTCATTTTTTGGGAAAACATGTGAAATATTTTGGTTCCTTAGACCAAAATAATCTCTTCCCTTCATGAAATTTGTTCTAAGCATTAAAATTCCTCATTTTTCAAGCTTCTCAAAAATTTATAGACTCTACAGGCTTAAATCTATGAACTCTGCAGGCTTAAATCTATGGACTCTGCAGGCTTAAATCTACAGAATCTATAGGCTTGAATCTACAGACTCTACAGGCTTGAATCTACAGACTCTATAGGAAGAAAATCTATGAACTCTGCAGGCCAAGTTTAATGGACTTCACAAGTTGATTTCTATGGACTCTGCAAGAAAGAAGCAAGCTCTCAACACTTAGGCAATTTCAAAGTTGGTTCAATGACAAGGCTCAACCAAAAGAGTTCATCAGCAAGCTTCTAAGCAAGGATTGAACCATTGAACCATTGAACCTTGAACCATTTTGGTTTAATGGGTTCAATGGGTTCAAAGGTTCAATGTCAGTAGCAAGAGTTAAGCGCATTTGTCAAGGTTCAAAGTTCAATCGATTTAAATTTCAATAGCTTCAAAACACTTATAAAAAAGAAGAAGGCTTGAATCATTAAACCGTTAAACCATCGAACCACTTTGGTTCAAAGTTTCAACAGGTTCAGGGTTCAACAGGTTCAACGGACTAATGGTTCAACAGGTTCAAAGGCTTCTACAGGGAGGTTTAATCAAAAGAACAAGTTTTTGAGGCTTGAACCATTGAACCATTGAACCACTTTGGTTCAAAGGTTCAATGGGTTCAAGGTTCAACAGGTTCAATGACCAAATAGTCCAAAGGTTCAACGCGTGTTTGGTTCAAAAAGATCAAAGGACTTAGCCAAACAAACAGAATGAACCGATTGAACCATTGAATCGTTGAACCAAAGTTGGTTCAATAGATTGGTTAAATTGGTAGGTTCTGTCAGGATTATGGAGCATAATTGATTACCTTTGTATAAGCAATTAAATGCAAAATTTAACCAAAAGTAACAAGTAACTAGAAATTCAAAAATAACACAAAATATGAGAGACAATACCCAATTGTATTAATACTCTTCCAGAAAGAAATACAACAAAGAAGATGCCACAATCTTCTTCACACTCCTCTAGGGCTCCCACACCTCTAGGGTGTAAACAGTAAATCTCTTCAAGAGTTCTCTCTCAATCACGGTCACAACAATCAACTCAAACACAGAGTTGTTGTTCACCTCCAACCAGTCAATAACAATACTACCAGTACACTGAGTATACACACATACTCAACTAAGTACACAACGCACTCCAAGTAGATCTCCCATGAACTTGTAACAACCTACAAATCAAACCGATCTTACTTACACATGTAGATCTCACCTAATCTTGCTATACCAAAGATCAACCTGGCCTTGCACACCTACCGACTGAGATCATACACACATGAAGAACCGTTCTAATTCTCCAAACTAGCCCCCCTATGGATCTCTACCAAATCTTGCAACAACTTGCAGATCTACCTGATCATACACACTTGACACTATGGCACTAAGAGGAACACACCTTGCTCTCTTCACTCTGAAGGAGCTAACCTTGCTCTCTCAACTAGCACACTTTACAATACAACCCATGAGTCTATTATATATATCCCATGCAAACAATAATTAGACATCCAATTACAATAATTAGATCCACAACTCAAGACTAAAAATAGTCTTTTAACATGCAAACAACCGGTTCATTAACAAACTGTTCATGAAACTGACAGTTTCAAAACCACATAGGCGACCAACGTCAGTCCCTATCTGGCTAGAGATGATCGACGTTGGCCGATACCTGATCGATGTTAGTTGTTCTGCTCACTGGATATGACCGATGTTATTTGATCAGACCAACGTCAGTTTATCTACAACTCAACAGCATCTCAGCAACCTCCTATTTGCATCTTGGTGAAGCTTTTAGCTCCACAGCCTAAAAATCTCCTACTTGGAGATAAACAACTACACCTATACCTATACCTGTACACTGTCTAATCTATTTCCTAGCTTGTATCCCTCTTCAAGCTCAACCTTGAAGACCAACCACCATAAAACCTATGGTGCACCTCCTATCATCCAAGTAACCTGACGCATCTGCATCTACAAACCCATGTAGAAAAGAACTTGACCTTGCATCGCATGTATACCTACTGCTGGTCCATCTTAGATACCTAAGAATCCACTGAACTGCACTCTAGTGCTTCTTTCCTGAATTGGCTCCAAACTTGCTGACAGCTCCCACTGCGTGGGCAAACCCAAGTCTAGTACGCATGTACTTAACTTCATCATGTGAATCAGGACACTGTTCATAGAACTGTCCAACCCATCAATGTGCTAACTGGTTTCACACAATCATCCAGAGACAAAATCAACCTGTGATATTCCATGTCTCTAGAAACACACTTATGCTAAATAATTTTGCTCCTTCAAATTCTTCATGACACACCTCTAAACTAACTTTACCTTTAGCTCAAAAAAACCCTGCATGTGTGACCCTACAACAAGCATACACACAACATATAGTAATAATATGATGTTGCAATCATCACCCAACCTAGTAAAAAAATCACAATGGTTACAATGACATTGACTAAAGCCATGCTTTGTCATCCACCTATCAAACTTGTACCACTGTCTTGGAGCTTCCTCAAGACCATATGACCTGGGCTTCCATCTCACGTGTCCATTCTATCTATTCTTTAACCAAGGAATCCATTCATCTTTAAGTGCTTTCATACCGGCTGGCAACCCTACCAAATCTCCCATTTGGTTATGCATCCTAGGAATCAAATTCCTCATTCATGCCATGCTCCCACTATTTCCTGGATCCTTCCTGCTCTGTAGTGAACAACGAGTATAAAGAAGAGGAATAATGAATTTGAGGTTACTTACCCTTTCAGTCCTCCATATGGGCATTTGAGACTCCTTGATAGCTTGCTGTCTACCCACAATCTGTTCCAGTGATCGACTTTGGTCACCACACAGTCTGCATCTGACTGACATTGGTTCCATGCGACTGTCCTGACTGCCGACGCCGGTTTCCTGATTGACATCGATGTCTACCTATCACTAACATTAGTTTCCTGACTGACGTCAGTCTTACCCTACCTGACACCACTGGCTCTGGTCTGCACATGACTGACATTGGCACCTGTCTGTTCGACGCCAGTTCCTCCTGACTGATGCTAGTACCTGTGTTCTCCTGTGAGTGATGAATTTTTACCCGTGAGCTCTCTTTGGATCAAAACCCTGTCCAAACTGCCCTGCTTAGAGTTACTCAGCCTTCTCCATTGATCTCTATTCGTCATCTCCTCTATGAACACCAAGGCTTTCCAGTTCTTAAGTCTGTCAAAGACATCTAACTTCCTCTTAAGAACATGCATCTCCTTCTTGCTCATGTGACCAAGCCTACAAATCCATGTCTTCACAATAGAAGAAGAATCAATAATATAAGTAGATAGATAAAGGATACCTACTTTCTTACCACCTGCTATTTCAAGTGCATCTGCTGTGAGAGTTTCTATGCATCTCTCATCACCCAACTTTCCTAAATAAATTAGCCACATCTTCAAGACTAGGACTTGCATGACCTCCTTCAACACCCATGTTTTGGCCGTCTGTAATTTCAGCCACACTTCCCCTTTGCCAAAACTTTGACAAGGCACACTAGCCCCTAAATAAATCTTTCCAAAGTCTTCAAGGACCTTAACATGGAAAAATACTCTATTTCGAGCTGCATGGAAAGAGGCAACAGAATCCATAACAAAAGATTCTACTTTATCCAAGGAACATACCAGAGCATCCTATGCAACAACACCTGTAACATCTGCTTCTTCAGTTCCTTCATGCTAATCTTCTACCAACCAACAATATTTTTTTACCTGCTCTTTCTTTCCATAGCACCGTAATTGACTATTCTTGCTTTTGAATTCCTCCATACTTTCTTCTGCCATTGCTATACTCCCACTCAATCAGAAACCCCTGAGAGTGACCTATAATCAAACACAACCCTACTCCCTACAACCTTAGCTCTGATACCACTTTGTCAGTGGTATCAAGCTCTAAACCAGCACCCTAGCTCTGATACCACTTTGTCAGGATTATGGAGCACAATTGATTACCTTTGTATAAGCAACTAAATGCAGAATTTAACCAGAAGTAACACGTAACTAGAAATTCAGAAATAACACAGAATATGAGAGTCAATACCCAATTATATTAATACTCTTCTAGAAGGAAATAAAAAAAAGAAGATGCCAAATCTTCTTCACACTCCTCTAGGGCTCCCACACCTCTAGGGTGTAAACAATAAATCTCTTCAAGAGTTCTCTCTCAATCACGATCACAATAATCAACTCAAACATAGAGTTGTTGTTCACCTCCAACCAGTCAGTAACAATACTACCAGTACATCGAGTATACACACATACTCAACCGAGTACACAACACACTCCAAGTAGATCTCCCATGAACTTGCAACAACTTGCAAATCAAATCGATCTTACTTACACATGTAGATCTCACTTAATCTTGCTATACCGTAGATCAACCTGGCCTTGCACACCTACCGATCAAGATCATACACACATGAAGAACCCTTTTGATTCTCCAAACCAGACCCCCTGTGGATCTCTACTAGATCTTGCAACAACCTGCAGATCTACCTGATCATACACACTTGGCACTATGGCCCTAGGAGGAACACACCTTGCTCTCTTCACTCTGAAGGAGCTAACCTTGCTCTCTCAACTAGCACACTTTAAAATACAACCCATGAGTCTATTATATAGATCCCATGCAAACAATAATTAGACATCTAATTACAATAATTAGATCCACAACTCAAGACTAAAAATATTCCTTTAACATGCAAACAACCAGTTTGTTAACAAACTATTCATGAAACCAACAGTTCCAAAATCGCACAAGAAATCGACATCAGTCCCTGTCTAGCTAGAGATGACCGATGTCGGCCGATACCTGACCGATGTCAGTTGCTCTGCTCACTGGATATGACCGACATCAGTTGATCAGACTGACGTTAGTTGCTCTACAACTCAGCAACATCTCAACAACCTCCTGTATGTATCCTGGTGAAGCTTTTAGCTCCACAACCTAACAGGTTCAAGGGGCTGCCCCAAAGCCAAAGGATCAAACAACCCTTGTAGAGGGCAATGAACCAAGGCCTAGAACCCTTGCAGAGGGCAAAAACAAAAACCCGATAGAACTCAATAGATGCTACCAAGTGTCATCTTTTGAGCCTCATTTCACTTTTTTTCTAAGAGTAGTGGATGCTGCCACGTGCCATAATTTGAAATTCACATAAAATCAACTAAGGCAAATTTCCAAGGGACAAACAACCCTTGTAGAGGACACTTAGAAGCCGAAGTGAACTGTTGAAAAAACTTGAAAGGCTAATTTAGAGCTCAAACAACCCTTGTAGAGGGCAGGAAGGGGGAAAATGAACCAATTCAAAGGCCAAAAGAGCAAAGGGATTTCCTTCAGAAAAGTTCCCCTGGTAAAATAGACAAAGTGAATTCCTTTAGGAAATTGAACAAGACAAAGAGACAATTCCTTCAGGGAAATTGTTTGAAAGAATTCCTTCAAACTTTTTCCTCTAAAATAATTCCTCCAGACTTTTTCCTCCAAAAGAAAACCCTGAAAAACAAAGCAAAGCCTGGCAGAAAGACAAGGCAAGGAAGATTTCCTTCAGACAAATTGCCCGAAGGAATTCCTTCAGAAATTTTGTTCGAAGGAAATAAAGGATAAAGCCCACTGGAAGAAATAAGCCTGAAGGCCATCTAAAGAGCACCTAAAGGGCAGATACCCTTGTGAGGGGCTCTTCCCAACCCAAAGTGGACCATTTCTCAAAGCCCTAAAGGGCAGGTCCCCTCCAAGAAAGATCAAATGACAAAGCCGAAGGAATTACTGAGGAAAGTGACGTGCCCACAGACGTCAAAGTCACAACAATGAAATAGCTATTGATCTTTGCAAATTTAAATGCAGACCTTAATGTATTCAAAGGATTTAAGGCCAAGGCCAAAAGGAAGAACCGCTGAAAGGAGCGTAAAGAGTAGGAATGACCAGAAACATTTGCACATTAGATATGTTTCTAGAATTAGACCGCCAGGTGAATATTGAAAGATGCAAACTTTTAATAGCGTGCCCCATTTCTTTGCATTGAGAAAAGAAAGTGGGTAAATGCCCCTAAATTCTAGCATGTCTTCTTAACAAAATTCAATGCAACATGATGTGTTACTATTCCCAAGTCCTTCTTGAAGAGGCTATATAAGGGACTCTCTTGTTATTGTTAAAGTCTCTCTCTCTGATTATCAGAAACAAAACTCTACCCAAATTGAAAGGCATTACTGAGACTTTGAGCTCAGATTGTTGATCATATTTTGTTATTGGAATAAGAAAGCAAGTGACTTTTCAGACTTTGTGCTGTGATATCTTTGTTATTGGGGAAACTATTCTTATGGATTTTTCCTTAATATATTTTTTGTTCCTTTAATTCAATAAGCAAAATTAGTGGAAGTAGTCAGAAAAGCATCCTAAAGCCAACTGTGGAGAGACTTTGTGCCCCCACAATTTACTTTAGCATGTTTTCTTTTTGTTTCTGTGTAAAGAACCTTGGGATGACTTTGTGCCCTCATTGTCCTTCGTATCTCACTCTTGGGAAATTCAGGTGGAGACTTTGTGCTACATCTCAATTTGCTGGTTACTATGACCTTGGTTACATTTTGCAATTACTACCAGGAAGATTCTTGTGGTTTGTTTAATGGTACTTCTGAAAGAAGAGGACTGCTTTTTGTCATTATGCCTAAGATTTCTCTTTTGATTTGCATGCATCATCTCTGAAAAAAGAGAGATGGATGATTTATCCTACCCTTGAGTATTATTTTCTGTTTTTATATATATATATATATATATATATATATATATATATATATATAGGGAACCTCCCCTTGATGAGAGGATAGATTAGTCCCCTTTTTATGTGGTAAACCTACACATTTGGCTGACCAATCTTCCTACTTTGGATGATCAGACCTATTTTGTTTATCAGTACGCTGATCGACAAAATATTCAACCAACACAAAGAAATGATTGTAGAAGATAAATTATTGATCAAATATTATTGGTATAAAAATAAAAAATTAATTATATTAAATATAGATCATTACCAAAGTGATTTGTATTTTTTAATGCCGTACAGGTGAATTTATTTTAGGTAAAAGTTGATTTTTGTTGACTGTAATTATTCCAAGTCTGAGTAAGCTTCTTACAGTGGTGTTTATGAGCCTTTAGAGGTTGAATGAAGGTGTATTAAGGATTGGATGATGTTCCTGAGGCATGTATATTTACATCCATATGTGTATTGTACATGTAAAGTTTATATTTAGGTAGTTTGAGCCTCATTTGTGAATATAATATTTTTGGGCTAGTTAAGCCTAATAGGTCTTTAAGACCTAATGGAGATTTGAGAGTATCAACAAATGATTTTATGTTTATTGAGAATGGAGAAGGCTCATATATAATGAATTTAAATTTATTTAAGTGGTTTGGGTCATTGATAAGGGCCATATTGAACATAGTGGCTTAAAGTGTTACATGAAAGTGAATTAGGTCTCCATGGGACCTATTGAAGGCTTCAGGGCTAAAAGAGGTTTCGTAAGGTGAGCAAGTGACTTGAAAGTGTTGTATGAATTGTTAAACATAAATATGTAATGTAAGACATTGTATTAAAGTTTTTAAAATTTTCCATCTCTAGTTAAGGGCTATTGGCATTTAAGTGTAATGTGTGGCCTAATGGAGGGCTAATTGATTAGGTCTTGCTTAAGCCTACTATGTTGTTTTGAGCCATTTGAAGCATGGCCGACCTAATGAGTTGATTTAAATTGTTTGTAACATCTCATAAGACATATTAATGTTTATCCAAGTGGGAAAGATGCCTTAAGTTTTAATTAAAGTGTTGTGGTTGACCTAGATTGATTGGAGAAAGAATAATGCATATGTAGAAGGCAATTTTGGCCTCATTGTGTTGGTTAGACAATGGGAGAGTGAAAAAAATTATATTTGAATTTTAAAAAGGGTAAGAGGCCATGAAATACATCATAAAATCATGTTTAATATGTGACAAGGGTCTAACATTTTTTTTTCAGCTCATGAGAAAGTAAGAAGATTTGTTTCAAAGCTATTAGTCTTATTTTGCTTTGGTGACCTAGTGCAAGGGTTTTGATAATTAAGGAATGAACCGAATGGTATGGGAATTTACAAAAGTGTGTGAGGGAATGAAAAAAATCAAAATAAAATGTTGAAAATGTCAAAAATATTAGACAATGGTTTTGAAGGTAATCAATAAGTTTGTGTATTGATTCAAGGCATAATTAGGCCTAGTTTGTTTAGATGACCTAGAGTGAAGTAGTGCATTGAATATATGTTAGAATAATAATGAAAAGGTTGTGTATGAATGATATTCATAATTATTAAAGAATGTATTTATATATAATAATATCAGAGTGTGTAGGATTAATGTCCTCAATGTCATGAGCATGTTTATGAGGAGTGTAGTAAAGCAAGAGTTATTGTATGCCTATGTAAGAGGTAGATTTGTGTTTGTATGAACTACCATAAATTGTATGAGGTAGAGAGGTAGATTTGTAGGTATTATAGAAATATAAGACCATCATTAGCTATATAAGACATCAGATCAGAGTTGGATATCATTTTGGAGATGATTGAGTTGGTGCTTGATCATTTAGGGGGTTGTAGCCTCCTTGCTAGTTGGTGCTAACTAAAGGTCAAGTGGGTGCTTGACTAAATTGAGGGGTGGGTGCTCCTTGATCAGTTGGTGCTAATATAAATTGAAGAAATATATTTATATGATAGTATTAAAAATCTTGTTTCAAGTGGATTTTCTCCCCCATGAGGGTTTCCCACATAATTCATGTGTTATGTGCTTTGATCTTGCATTGTTTTCTTTATTCATTGCAATGAATGGTTTATATGCTCCATGAATGATTTTATTGAATTATTAAGAGTTTAAAGAATTGATATTGAAGTTGATTTTATTTCATCACTAATTCACCCCCCATCTCAGTGATTTTTCTTCCAACAATTGGTATCAGAGCAGGTCCTTCACGAAGGCTTGATAGCTAGAAGGTGGTCCTTGAAGCATAAATTGGTTAAGCAGCTAAGGAAAGAGATTCAAGAATTGAGATTGATGATAAAAGGTGTTAAAGAGAATATTAGTTATTTTGATATAAGGTGGGTTAAATCTAACTCCAAGGAAGATGAATATGAAAAGATCATCTTAAAACTTAGAGATTAGGTCAAGTCCTCTATGGAATGTGAAGGAAAGGTGAGTCATCTTCAAACCAAGTTTGAGATAATGATGGAAATGGTCAAAAAAGATAAGATGAATATTAATGATATTAAGAATTAGTTAGAGGATAAATATTTAAGTTTGATGTCAAAGAAGGTCGAGTGTGATCAATTGAAAATTGAGCTAGGCTCCTTGAAGGTTGAGAATGAAAAGCTAGTGGTCAAAATGAGCAAGGTTGAGCATGAGAAGCTAGTGGTCAAAATGAGCAAGGTTGAGCAAGAGGAATTGAATCAATTAAATAGGGATGATAACATGAAAAATAAGATGAGAAGACCAAAAAGTAATCCCAATGCCATGAGGTTTGTCAATTCATCTCATAAACAATGTTATGCTTACAATCAGTTTGGTCACATTGTAAGAGATTGCAAAAGGAGAAGTAACTTGTCAAAAGGAGATAATATCCATCATCTAGAAAAAGGTATGAATGATATTATTTGTTTAAAATTTCATAGATTTGGTCATATTGTAAAATATTATAAAAATAGGTTGAATGAGTTATCAAGGCAAAATAAGGTGTATGGAGCTCCTAGTGTGCAAGGAAGAGGCCATACATGGATATGGAGACCTAAGACTATTAAGAGAGATCAGATTGAGACCAAGGATGAATTGGTTGATGAGAATATCAGTCAATATGGTTTGTTTTTTTGGTAGATATGAAGGCAAGCCAAGAATAATATTTATCAGGGTATGTTGACAAGGGAATCAAAGAGAAGATGGATGAGACAATCAAGCCTATGAGGAGGCTTAGGAAAGACAAGTAAAATAGTAAGCGTATGGAGACTTTGGAGTATTCTAAGTTTTAGGTGTTATAAGTGCCTTGGTAGGTGAGGTGTCTCTATTAGGATTCATAAAGGCATTACTCAATCATTTGAGGCATTATGGAATGGTGTTGCAAGGTTGATAATTGAGAAACTAGTGATTGGGTCAAGGTATGTTGTTTGTCTTGATATGCATATAATTGAGTATAGATTATTTAAATGGATTCCAAGATTTGAAAATATGTATATAACCTATTAATAAATGTGATTAGTGATTTAAAGGTCTGAAGTTGTCTTTGGGATAAGATATTATTTTGAGTGTCCTTAGTTGGTATAAGGGTTTTAACACTAGAAACCCTTGACATGGTGTATCTTGGGTTGTACAATGAGTTTGGTCTCCAAAATTAGTGAGCAGGTTTAAAATGATGATATGAAAGTATTAAATGAGGTTATGGTATGATAATAAGTAGTTACTTGATGCCAAAGTATGATATTTTCAAGTTATGTATCTTTGATTGCAATATATCTCTTTGAAGTGATTTAGGAGAGGAGTATCTTTTCTTGTGCAAAAGAGAGGTTCTTAAAGGGCCAAGATTGGGAAGGTGAGTTTAGATTGTTATAAAAGGAATATATGAATTCAATTAGATTTCATCCATAGATGGCCTAATGAGTTAGCTTGTTCATTTTGGTAGTTTGAAGAGATCTTATAAGCATGGATTCAGGTAAATTTAGTTGCTTTTCATATGAGAAGGTTTGTTGAGCATGTTATTATTATTCAAATTAGTTGTGATTGTTTGATTCATATGAGAAGGTTTTTAGACAATTGAAATAATTAATTTTGTCCCATTAATATTAGAATTTAATTTATTTTTCTCATGAAAGGATATTGGATAGTTGTGGTAACCTATGTGTGGATGAAGATGGCTCCATTCAAGGTATGTTCTTGTTAAAGAATTTGCTTGTGTATGTTTGAAATATTTTGGTTTTGTTCAGATGGGATATGGAGTTAGGGGGAGATAAATCAAGTTTCTTAAGGAGTATGTGAATTTTGGGCATGTTTTCTATAATCTAGGAATCAAAGATAAATTCAGATAGAGGTATGTTCTCTTTAATTGATAAATATGCAAGGTATGCATAGAGTAAGGGGGAGCATATGTGAGATGTTTAAATTCAAAGGAGATTGTATTATTAAGTATGGTTTTATAATATGTTATATGATATGATCATAATTTTAGGTGGATATTTCTAAGATCTATGAATAGTTTGACATGTCTAAGGATGAAGTTGGCATGTTGACGAAGAGACTCTTTGTCATTAATGTCAAAGGGGGAGAAAGTTCAAAATGAAGGAGTTGTTCACTTTAGGAGAGATAATTATAAAAGGTGTTTTACATAAATTAAAAAGGAAGAGAATTTTGAGAATGTTATTGAGATGTATTTATTGTCATTGATGTCAAGGTGATCTTAGTACATAATGCATTAATGACAAAGTGATAGGTTCCAAGTAGATTTGAGAGTACATATCATGTATACAAGAATTTGAGGTGTTTCACCATATTTGAGGGGTATAATTATGGGTAAAGAGTGATTTTTTTACTTATGTAAGTGAAAGGAATCCACTGGAATGGTCTTGTGAAGGTCTAGGTGATCCTAGTCATCTCTTAGTCAACTTGGTAGATCTTTGTGAGTAAACATATTGATGATGTCAACATTCACACATGTGAAGATGTCATAATAAATTTGTCACATGGGTTTGTTCATATTTGTTCTTATATCATGTGGTTATAATTTTAGGTCTTGATATCATGTATAAAAAAATTTATGGTGGTGCAAAGTTGGTCTCCTAGGTATATTTCACTGTTTTCCATACTTAGCCAAATTTGAAATATCAAGTGAACAAAGGAAAACTAGTCAATAGTATTTTGTTTATAAATTTTGATAATGGATGAATATTATGGTGGTGTAAAAAAAATTGTTATAGGAATTCAAGGGATATCTATGAAAATTTATTAGGAGGTTTTAATGGTTGTATAATTATATTTATTGCATGTGAGAGTTGACTGCATTTTTTTTGAACAAACCAAGGTGCAAATAAACGATTATACAAGACAGTATTGATAAAATATTTTTGGTATAAAAATAAAAAATGAATTATAATAAATATATATCATTATAAAAGTGATTTTTAGTTTTTAATGTCCTTACAAGTGTAGTTATTTTAGGTAAAAGTTGACTTTTGTTGACTATACTTATTGCAGGTCTGAGTAAGCTTCTTGTTGTGGTGTTTATGAGCCTTTGGAGGCTGAATGAAGGTGTATTATGGATTGGATGATGTTATTGAGGTATTTTTATTTACATTCATATGTGTATTTTACATGAAATTTTTATATTCAAGTAGTTTGAGCCTCATTTGTGAAGATAGTGTTTTTGGCCTAGTTAAGCCTAATAGGTCTTTAAGACCTAATGGAGGTTTTAGAGTATGAGAAAATGATTTGATGTTTATTGAGAATGGAGAAGGATCATAGAGAATTAAGGTAAAGTTATTGAAGTGGTTTGGGTCATTTTTAAGGACCATATGGAACATAGTGGCTTAAAGTGTTACATGAAGGTGAATTAGGTCTCCATGGGACCTAGTAAAGGCTTGAGGGCTAAAAGAGATTTCAAAAGGTGAGAAAGTGACTTGAAAGTGTTGTATCACTTGTTAAAATAAATATGAAATTTAGGATATTATTTAAAATTGTTTCAAAGGGTTCCATATTTGTTTAATTAATATTGGCATCTAAGTGTAATGTGTGGCCTAATGGAGGGTTAATTGCTTAGCTCTTGCTTAAGCCTAGTATGTTGTTTTGAGCCATTTGAAGCATGGATGACCTAATGAGTCAATGTAAATTGTATGTAACATGTAATAATACATATATTTATGTTTATATAAGTGTGAGATATACCTTAAGGGTTAAGGAAAGTGTTATGGCTGACCAAGATTGATTGGAGAAAAAATAATGCATATGTAGAAGGCAATTTTTGCCTCATTATGTTGGTTAGACAATAGAAGAGTGAAATGAATTATATATGAATTTTAAAATGGGTAAGAACCATGAAAAACATAAAAAAATCATTTTTAATATGTTACAAGGGTATAAAATTGTTTGTTTTAGGTCATGAGCAAGTAAGAAGATTTGTTTCAAGGCTATTAGGCCTATTTTGCTTTGGTGACCTAGTGCAAGGGTTTTGATAATCAAGGAATGAAGTGAATGGTACATGAATTTAAATAAGTGTGTAATGGAATTAAAAGAATTATAATAACATGTTGAATAAATCATTAATATTAGACAATGGTTCTGTAGGTAATCAGTAAGTTTGTGTATTGATTCAAGGCATAATTAGGCCTAGTTTTTCTAGATGACCTAGAGTGAAGTAGTGCATTGAATATATGTTATAAGAGTAATGCAAAGATTATGTATGCCTGATATTAATGATTATTAAATAATTTATTTACATCTAATAATATTAGAGTGTGAATTAGGAATGGCCTCAAGGTCATGAGGATGTGTATGAGGAGTGTACAAGAGAAAGAGTTGTTGTATGCCTATGTAAGAGGCAGATTTGTGTTTGCATGAACTACCATCAAGTGTACAAGGTAGAGAGGTAAGTTTTTATGTGTTAGAGAAAGAGAATAAAATAATTAGGTGTTTAATAGATCATATCATAGGTGTATATCAGTTTGGAGGTGATTGAGTTGGTGCTTGATCATCTAGGGTATTGTAGACTCCTTGCTAGTTGGTGTTAGCTAAAGGTCAAGTGGGTGCTTGACTAAATTGAGGGGTGTGTTCTTTATTAGTTGGTGATGATATAAATTGAAATAATAAATTTTTATTATAGTAGTCCAAAACTTGTTTTAAGTGGGTTTTCTCCCCCATGAGATTTTCCCACATAATTCATGTGGTATGCGCTTTGATCTTGCATTATTTTCTTTGTTTATTGCAATGAATGGTTTATATGATTCATGAATGATTTATTTGAATGGTTAAGATTTTGAAGAATTAGAATTAAATTTATTTTTATTGCATCACTAATTCAGCCCCCCTCTTTTAGTGATTTTTCTTCCAACATATCCTTCCTCTAATTGTAATGGCTCCTCAACAATTTGAAATTACTCAAATGTAACTAAACACCCAGAGTCACCCTCCAAGGCCCTTTGCCTTTGTATAATGGTTCCTTGTCACCTATAGATTATGAAATCATAATTATAAACTCTTGAGTTACTCTTTAGGGCCCCTTACCCTCTTCTTATAACATTGAACCTAACATGAACATTATGCCTTTGGATCCAAAGTTGAATACTATCCTAGCTAAGGATAAACCATCTCATCCTACCATTGAAAAGAATTATAGTCTAGAAGACAAATTGAGTAAAACCCTAGTGTAAATTTTTATTTTAGATATCTTGTGTACGTCTAAAGTTCATATAACTATTTTGAATAACCTTTTAAAATAATCTATTATTCCCTAAGATATTAATCCTGAACAGTTCCAAACACTAGTGGGACATTTGTCTTCATTTCGACAAGTCACCTTTGATAAAAAAGACATGTCCACTCTTGGTTCGAGCCATAATAACCCTTTGTATATAGAGGTCATCATTGAAAACCATAAAATCAAGTGGGTTCTTATAGACAATGGTTCAGGGCTAAACATAGTGTCCTTTAAACTAGTACAGAGATTGAGCTACACTATGAAGGACATTCAGACATAGACGATCACCATAACGGCTTACAATAACACCAAGAGGGAATCTTATGGTACTATTTATTTTCCAATCATTGTTGGTTTTATGTCCCATCACACTTTGTTACATATTGTGGATATTAAATTGCCTTATAACATATTATAGACATCCAATTCCTAACACCAATATGTTGAAATTGTCAATCTTACTTAAAATTTGTGAAAACACACAATTTAGGCCAAAATCACTTAAATGTGCTAAATGGTTCAAGATTGTCATATACAAGTGCCAATTTAGGCCAATGTATCCCTAAATGGGTTAATGCATTTTATGTGATTATTAACTTTTCTCAAATCATTTTGAGTCAAAATGATGAAAATGCAATTTAACACCCTAGATCACTGAATTCCTCTAATTCAAAGACACATGACATGTGCATGTGTTATTTTACATCCAAAATGTCTTAAATAGAATATTAGTCCATACACACCTAACATCTTTTAATTCCACTCTAGTCAAATTATGACCTAGTAATATGACATTCTGACCAGTTTGATTAATAGTGTGCAACCAATGTTAGGTTGTGGAGCTAAAAGCTTCACTGATGCAAACAGGGAAGGAGGTTGCTGAAGTGTCACAGAAACTGGCATCGATCAGGCCAACTGATGTCGGTAGGATTAGATAGAAAGAGAAACCGATGTTGGTCAGGGATCGGCCGGCATCGGTCATCTCCAGGCAGACATGGACTGACGTCAGTCGCCTGTGCGGTTCAAAACTGTGAGTGTTACGGATAGTTTGTTAATGAACTGAGTGTTTGCATGTTAAGAGCCAATTTTAGACTTGAAGCTACGTATCTAATTATTGTAATTAGGTGTCTAATTATTGTTTGTATGAGATCTATATAATAGACTCATGGGCTGTATTGTAATTTGTTCTAGTTTGAGTTGAGCAAAGTTAGCTCCTTCTGTGTGTGAAGTGAGCAAGGGTGTTCCTCCTAGTTCCACAACAGTGCCAAGTGTGGGTGCTGGTTATGGAGAATTAGAAGGGTTCTTCAGCTATGTAGGATCTTGGTCAGCAGGTGTGCAAGGCCACATTTGGAGATCTACATGGGTAAGTAAGATCATTGATCTGTAGGTGTATGTGTGTGCAAGGTCTAAGGTTTGCAGGTGTGCAGAACCAGGTTGATTTGTAGGTGGCAGCAAAATCAAGGTGACAACAACACAACAAGGAGCAGGATCAGGTGGGATCTACTTGGAGTACAGTGTGTACTCGATTATAGAGCAAGAGAGGAAGGCAAGGTAGTTCCTTCCATAAGTAAGATCATTTGGGTTGTAGGTTTTTGCAGTTCTTGGGAGATCTACTTGGAGTGCGTGGAGCACTGGTGTACTGGTAGTAGTGGATACTGATTGGTTGGAGGTGAACACCAACTCTGTGTTTGAGTTGTGTGTTGGGACCGTAAGAGAGAGAGATTTGAGGAAAGAAGTACTGTACACTTGAGGTGTGGGAAGCCTCTGAGAGGTGTGAAGAAGAAGTGGCATCTTCTTTATTGTATTCTTTTCTGGATGAGTATTAATACAAGTTGTGTATTGTCTCTCATATTTTGTGTTATTTCTGGTTTCTAGTTACTTGTTACTTCTGGTTAATTCCGCATCTTAAGTTGCTTGTATATGGTAATCAATTGTGCTTCCTCGGGTTCCTAACAACCAATTTCTAAATAATTGCTAAAATTTGATTAATCTCACTTAGGTAAATTAATCCAAATTAAGATCTTAAGTGGAAAATCCATCAAAATTATTGAATATATTTTAATTAGAAATTGATTCTTAATTTTTTCATCATCAAATGACATCATTTGTGGGGTGGCATCCATAAGTCATAAATGGAACAAATATCAGGTTTAAGGCCTCCCATGCCTCTTTAATGCCCCTTCCTTCCAAATATTTATGAGGGTATTTATGGATTAATTATACAAAATTAGATTAATTCATAGCCACACATCTTAATCTCAAGATAGATGATCATGGTTGATTCTGATCAATCTTAAAAATCTATAAATAATAGGGCCAAGACCACCATTTCTAAGCTTCATTTATGTAAACTAATTATGTAGAATTCTCTCCATAAGACATTTGTGTGTGGTTTTTTTTTTGCTTAATTTGCAATAAGATAACTTCATTGATAGGTATAGATTTTATTTCATATCATTAGCCTATTTTCATTGGTTCACTTGAGATGATAGAAGAGCTTTGCCTTGCATTATTGACAAAGACTTGAACACCAAATCAAAGGGAAATTAATGTGTTGAGACATATTTGGGTGATGGGATGCTCTTGGGAAGTTATTGTGTATGTGCATTCTTTCAATAGCTCTAAATTATAATTTTTCAAATCCCATCGAAAGAGTTGCCTTAGCTTGTTATGTTCTTATGTATTTTTCTTGAGTTTTCATGATTAATGCTTGATTTAAACATCTTTGGATTTCATCTTGTCATGTCCGATGGGACCATGCATCCAATTAAAGCAAGGAGACCAACTTAACAATCTTAGATTTCATAAAAAGTAATAAAAATACTTAAAAATCAAAATTTTATCATTATTTTCTTGTGTTTTTGGATTTTTTATTGATACAGAGGTCACACAGTGAATGATATCAATTATGTATAACCAACATCAGTCCTGGCTAACCAATATTAGCTATGGTACATGGCATAACACATATAGAAATTGAGTTTTTAGATCTTTAATCAAAATTACAGGTTGTCATTTTGATTTTTTAAGCCTCAATTTTTCTTACATAGAGATCAACATCAGTTGATAGTGAGTTTTCCACAAATTTGTCACTTTTCCACAAAAGTGACAAATTTGAGCATGATTAAGTTTTGAACCTCCCCTTTGATGTTTAAAAGGAACCTATATGTTTTTAAGTCAAGTTATTTTGTGAAGTTTTTCAAAGTTTTCAATTAAGGCTAAAGGGCCAAGAATTTCACAAAACACTTCACTTTAGTGCTCAAAACTAACACTTAAATTGCAAAGTGTTTTAAAAGTGTGTTGTTTTATGCTAGATCAATTATTACTTGTTTGTTTTTATGTAAAATAAAATGTACATGTATGCTCTTCCCCCATCCCCTTTAGGGAACTTAGGTGACCAAAAATTCCTTTTACTTACAATTTGTGCCTTTGTCAAAGGCATGAAAAGAATGATATCAAGGATCTCCCCAAAACCCATATGGTTTGGGTGATTTAAAAACAACTTTTAAAGTCTTTTCACTTAGTTTTATTTTATGCAAATTGGCTTGTAAAAGGGAGTTCATATCTTCTTCACGAGTTCTTTTGAGAAGCATTGACCCAGGGTTTCATCTCCCAACATTATTTTAACCTCGATCTATGGTAGGGTATATAAATCAGGGCACATATACTATGAGAAATAAGGGGTTGAGCAACTAACCTCTCCTTTTATAATGAAAAATTGAGTCAGGTCTGGTTAACCAAGGGATTCCACTAAGTAGTACATAGATGGAATCACTATGCAAAGGAATAGACCCTTGCATAGTAAGTTAATTGGTATTAACTCAATTGACATGAGGCATCTCTAGTGTTAATCACACTTGGGACCATATAAACAGTCAAAAATTTAAGTTTTAAAAATAACACCACTTGCCATGGATATATTATTGATTTAGGGTGAGTATCTTGAAGGTCCATGTCATCGTACAATATCTTGGGAGAAGGGGGGTGTAAAAACCCTACTACTTCATGTAATTTTATTTTTGGATTAACACTTAAAATCCTCCCAAGATCACATATATAGACAAATTTTAGCAATACGAAGCAACCTTGTCAGTTTAAGACTTAGGATGATTTACTTAGTTGTATTTAGTATTTTTATTCTTTACTTGATTAGTCTTGATTTGAGTCTAAAACTTATTTGTGAAAAAAAACACATCAACCAAACACATTTTTTGTCCACCATTTTATTTGAACAAGGAGGTGTTTTGCTGGTCAAATCAAAATCATCTTTTGCCTTGTTTAAATCCTAATTTGAAACATTATGTTTGTATTATCTAAACAATATTGTTATGTTGTCCATTTGAGTCTAAACTATTTTTCTAAAAATATTTAAGTCCTTTACTTTTTAATTCAAATTCAAAATCTCACCTTTCTAAGTTCTGGGCCAAGGTGTTAATTGGTTTACCATTTACACTTGGCTTGAGTTAACTTGGGTATAATTTCCCATTTGGGTTGAAGGCCATTTATAGACACATCATCATATGATCATTGTGAACTTAGGTCATCTTGTATGACACTTACGCTCTAAGTTATAGAACACATTTTATTCTATCTCCTATTACCATGTGGCGGTGTTGTGCTACCCGCTTGGTTTTAGTTTTATACTTAGAGATTCTTGCATGTTTTCACATATTAAGTTTATTAGTTTGAATTGTTACTTTCCTAATCCAAATGACTCTATTTTATTTCTATAATATCAACTCATCAAAGTTAAACTAGATTTTGTAGTATTGACATATCTCTAAACTTATGTTTGGTGTATTAGTTTACACTATAGGTCTTTGAGTTATCATACCCTATTCTAATTTAATGACTTTAACCCACAAAAGTTGAGAAATTTTATGAACCATTTCTTCTAATTGTGTGGTACTACACCACCTTCTTTATTATAGTCTCTTTTCGACTTGTCATTTGTTTGGATAAAAATCAAAATTCACCTTGTTAACATTTGCAAAACATATAACAAATCCTAACAAATGTACAGAGCAACCTTCAAGATATGATGCAAAGGTACACTCATAGTGGGGTCTCTTATGGCCCTGCCTATGAGGAAGAGCACTTTATGATGGATAAGATAATTCTATGGTATTTGAGGGCATTCCCATGATTTTAGGATCTGAGGAAGATTAATTTAAACATCAACCACTAGAAGACAAAGATGAATCACTCCTAATGTTGATTGAATATGGTGTTGGATTGCCATCATACTTTCCTATAGAACAATTGCATACCTTATTTTAGGGTAGCGAGAACAATTTCTTGCTAATATTGAAAAAAAAATGTTGATTATTATAGAAAAGGAAAGGAAGTGTTTGTAGAGTCAACACATAATGATCAAGATATTGTTACAAAGATCAAGAAGATAAGTCAACAATATGTAGACCAACTTATTGCAGACTTGACTGACTCTCTAGTTACCATTTCTATACATAATTGATTTAGAGGATTTTTTCATGGTTTGGAAAAATATAGAAAGGATAAGTGTCATAATGAAAAATCGACACATGGAAAAAATATAAAGAGTTGATACAATTAATTTTTATATTGGAATTATTTTGATATGTTGCTGATGGGTGTTGTGTTGCAAATGTGGGACTAAACTATCCATTTACCCACATTACCTCGTAACTATTCAGCATCCAATTTTACCAACTTTTCCATAATTCTATTAAGCCACTGAGACATTCCACATATCAAATTTATTTTCCACCATAATTACTCCGTTTTCCTATTTCCAAAATAATACTACTATCCTATTTTATGATTATTAAAAAAAACCATGGGATATGTTTTAAATTAAATCTCAATTTAATTTATCCTATTTATAATTTGATTAAATCATTGGGTATTTTAATCTTGCCAAATATCAAAAAATTAAATTTTATTTCCACTCCCACGTGGATGGAATTTGATATTATTGGGAGATTATTAAAAAAAAATTAAGGTGTCCCATTGTAAAAAAAAACATTATCCTTACCTTACTTTGCCTTTCCCATGTGGAATTCCATTCCACTTTTCCTGGGGGGCGAGTTTGATAATAATGGGATATGTTTAGACTTTATGTTTTCAAAAATTAAGTTCAAACTTTAATTATCCTAATCTCTTTTACCATGCATGCCATGTGGAATATCCACTTAGTGTGGTGGACATTTAAAATGGAAGTGATGGTCTTTATTTAGACCAAAATACATGGGATATATTTTTTTAAAAACTAAAGTCTAAACTTTATCCTATTAATTTTATGTTGGGTGCTAAAACTTTTAACATGCATGCCTTAAGCTTTACCCACCTTTTATTCCATATGGGTTTTCCTTGTCAATGGTTTTGGTAGGAAGTTGTGTTATTTTCGGGAATAGATTATGTTTTTATTTGGGGGAGATTATTTTATTAAATAAAGCATGACGTTGGAACTTCCTTTTAATTATGGGATTTTTATTCCTTTATTAAATGCATATAGTCTATTCAGAGTTTAACCATACTTCAAGCATCAATAGAAAATTGTTAGCCAACATTGGTTATACGATAATTTTTATATATTGAGGATTTTAATTTTTCTGGACTAGTTTATAGGGGATATTATAGGGCAGATTACAGAGATGAACATGTTTCTTATTTTTTGAAAGAGAATTAATGTTACTGGTAATCTTAAGCATGGACGGTCCATACAGATGAAGGTCTATTTTGCTTGAAGAACACGTGTTATTTAATTCAGTGAATTGACCGTGTTTAATTTTATTCCTGAGTCCTTTTTAGCCTATGTAAATTACAAAGATTTATAAGCTAAGGATATATTATAAATCCTTTGAGAGTACTTTTTTCTCATGTCGAGAGAATTAATAACCCATATAGGAGAATGATAAGCATTTTCAAATATTGTTTGGTTGAAGAGAAGAATGTTTTACGTGCTGTAGATGAGTTCTTCATTTCACATAGAGTTTCAAGTTTTTTAAAATTATATAGGGATGTAAGTTTTAAAT
Organism: Torreya grandis; assembly: GCA_037957365.1. Taxonomy (NCBI): domain Eukaryota; kingdom Viridiplantae; phylum Streptophyta; class Pinopsida; order Cupressales; family Taxaceae; genus Torreya; species Torreya grandis. The sequence goes on from JARHVA010009980.1 coordinate 62,531, forward strand.
TTTGTATTTACATATTTTTATAATGGAATGATTCAAATGAACTTGAGGATGCAACCAATTCATGAACCTCATAAATAATCTTTGTGTTGGGTGAATATTTTGTTACCGACATAATGGTAGTATAATGGTTATTTCAACCACAGTGTGATGAGATAAAATCTCTCCTCAAGACAAGGGGAGGCTCCCTTCCTATTGTTAACTAAAACAACAAGTTATTATTTATACTTATTTAAACTAATTTTATCATATTGGGTGTTATCATATCATCCAATTCTCTTTTTTAAGAATTGATGTTTAATCACAAACTTTATTTTATTTTTTGTGATATATTTCAAAAATCTAAGATTAATTGATGAACCAAATACAATTGATATCCATATTTGTTAGCCAAAATATTAACAAGAATAATACCAGAAGAGTAAACTTAAAAGATAGAATAAGGTGCAGCCCAAAGTTTTTGCCTTATTTCCAACAAGAATTGAAATTACCAAAGAAGAATACTTGGCAGCCCAAAGTCTCCTCGGTAATTCACTTTCAATAATGAACACAAACTTAGTAACTAAAAAGTATCTCAAAAACTTCAAAATCAGCTTCCTAGCACCTTTTGATTTATAGAAATTCACACCACAATTCAATCAATTACACAAGAAAATATAATGAAAAAGACATAAAAACATCTCCAATACATCACACATTTATTTCAACTCAAAGATTGAAATGTCACTTGTTTTCTCATATACTGATTGATAAATGTTTCACAATTTGAATTCAAAGTTTCAATATTGCTTCTCAATTTTGGCAGCACTTCACTTCTATAGCAATTGGTGATATTTTTTAGGAAGAGCATCCTCATATTTATAGAGAGGAGCTATGAATAAAAATAAGAAAAATATAAATACATTTACTTATTCATTGACAGAGTCCTATTTGACTTAGGACTGTGTACTTTTCTTACATGTAATTTACATTAAACAAAAATACATATGAAAAGTTACAAAAATAAACTATCTTTACTCACAAGAATTTCTTCCTTTGTATTCTTCTCTAAATATTTCTCGTATCTCTTCAATGTATCTTACACCTCACTATTATCTAGGGCTGATGTACTCCTAGAGATGACAAGGACCCTTGTGATATAATCTTCTAAGTTAACCATCAAATCCTTGTTTTTGTCCAAGATCCTTTGTAATTTATTCATTATGACTTGAAATTCAACTAGTTTGTCAATGGAATCTAGTATAAATTCTTTTGTCTCAATCCTTATCTAAATTAAAGATGAGAACTCTTGAATTATTATCTCCACAAGAATAATTTCTTAGGAATCATTTCTTACTTGACAAGGAAGTTCTCCAATTTTATCTATAATATCTAACATCTTATTATCACACATATCTTTAGATACTTTGAAATATTTAACTAGATTCTCAAGAACTTCTCTTTTATTCTTCACAGCTTCCCTATATTCAATAAATATTTTCCTATTTGGAATGACCTTTTTCTCAACTAAAAGTTCCAATTTGAATTTGCGTAGTTGAGTCTATTTATCAATATCATTTTCAATCAATTTCAAATTTTGAGTGAGTGTTTGAATTATTTTTTGAATTTCTATTTTCACTTCACTCAGTTTCTTCAAGAATCTAATGGTAAAAAGTAACCGTTAAGTACCCTATGTTTTTAATCTCTCAGTCTAGGCATTAACCACCTAACCCCAAGATCTAATTTTCTTAGCCTATTAAATTGCTTTTTTAGTGTTCTCATGCTAAATAGGTGCAATAGATTTAGAGGATTGTGTGATCTTTATTAAAATAGAGGTAAGTTGTTCTACTTACACTTTGAGATAATCCTTGATCTTCTTGTCCTTGTTATATCTCTCGATAAAGGATGCCATTGTTGCTTACAAAACTTCCTTTGTGCTCTCATGAGTTTGCTTCCCAATATCTATTCATCTTGTTGCATATTCAGACACTTGAATATCTTTAATGTTTCTATCTTCAAGAGGCAATGTAACCACAACATACTTGTGTCTAGATTCAAATATCACCCTTGACATAGTTTTGAACTTCTTTGTTGTTTTGGGATTTACTAGCACAAGCTGGCCAAAATCAAAGTCTTCTGGTGCCACTACTCACCTCTTCTTTTTAGTTGTTTATGATGTCAACCAAGGGGGAAGAGAAGATGAATCTCCTTGTGCAGAGGATGCTAAATCTTGGGATGTTGGGATAAGATCAATGATTTGTGAGATAAGTGGAATAGAAAGTGAGATGGAGGTAGCATGTAATGGGATGGACATTGATGGAATGGTAGTTATGATAGGTGAAGTTAGAGTGAAAACGGAAAGAATTTTAGTTGTTCGTAAGTTGTAAATGGGGATGGAGGAGGCCTTGGTTGTCAATTTGGAGGATGAAGTAGACATGAACTTATCCATATCTTGCTGAGTGATATATAAATTGATGTTAGAATCTATTGACTTAGAAGGACTAGGCAAGTTAGACAAAGAGTCAAAAACTTTGATCCAATGTACTATATTGAGGAACTTGAAAATGAGTAGCACTTAGGGGTGAATGGGGAGATGAGAGAATAGTTTGGAGAGGTATTGTGGAAGCATCTATATTAGTGGAAATGGAAGGAGGAAGGTTAGAAGATGCTACCTGTGAGGTTGCTACTTGTGATACTTCAACTTGAGAAATTTCCCCTTGAGAAGTCTTTGCTTGGGAGGTCATTGGTGGTGTAATTTCAACTTAGACTAGTGCTTCACTTGTGCTTGGATTTCTCTCTTGACCCAATTGGTCATTCTTTTCTATATTTGCTTCTTTGCCTTTTCCCTTACCTCAAATTTTAAACACAAACCTAACTTTTTGTGTCGAAGTAGAGTCATCTTCCTTATTCTTTATTCTCAACTCTTCACATTTCTTTTCCATCTCCTCATCATATTCTTCTTCTGAACTAGTTTTGAATGAATTCAATTTAATATTTTGTCCTTCCAACCAAGCATTAGTTCTAGAAAGAATGGGTTGGAATATATCTCTAATAGAATTGGATTCTTTAACAGACCATTGGATGGGAGGAAGAGGAGTTGAAGCCACTTGATTTTTTACATATTATGGATCTAATATATTCCCATCATCTATCTAATCTTTATAAATATCTACCAATTTTAAATTGATAATTTGATCAATAGAGAGATGATTGTAATAAAGTCTTCTTATGTCTTTGTCAGTTATACATTTTGCCCAAATGTCTTCAATTTTATGTATGTGAGTGTTATTACGCTTGAGCTTCTCCTTCATCAACCTGTAATAATTTTTTTTCTCTACTCTTGAATTTATTAAGCGTAATCCACTACAACTTAGTTTCCATGGTTTTGGCCTTTGGAGTAGTGGCAATTGTGTACCAACCAATACTGATTGGAAACTTGAAGCCTCTTTTATGGGAATTTAATTTTTTGTTATACACACTCATTACTTGTCTGCACATCTCCATTAATACTAACTTGTCACTTGGGTACCTAGGTAGCATGTAAGGTTGCTCATTAAACCCTCCTACCTTGATATAGGTAAAGGTTGGGAACTATAAGAAAATGCAACCAACCCTATTGACCTGTGCCTATGTTTGATTTGAAACTCTCTTCTTTTTGAGATCCTTCTCAAAAGTACAAATGAATTTGAAGAAAAAATCATCATTATCTCTCCTATAATATTTGATGCTTTCCTTCAGAGTTATCTATGGATAATGTTCATATACAGAGATATTTATTCTTTCACCAATAATATTTAAACCCAAGAAAGAATTCATATTAGCTACAGGATACATGAGATATAAATTTATATAAAATTTAAATGAAGAGGCCACCTTAGAGAGTTGATGACAAATAGTGTCATTGATTTGTTTACCCTAAAAGATACTTTGCTTGTCTCTTTTAATAACCTAAATATATTGATACATCCATTCTTAAAAAATATTTGAAGTTGGTAGTCCTTTCACTCTGCTTAAGTGGGTGATCAAATCCCCTACCTCCTCTAGAAAATCACTACAATACAAATACTTAGGCCATCTATCAATGGTGGGTTGAGGAGTCTTGAGCCATTTGGAGTTGATTTGATCCTTGCACTTTTTAGGATCTCTGTCATAGTATTCTTGAGCTGATTTCATAGTTAAGTCTGAATATTATTTAATCTTAGAGAGGTGAAAGACTTTATCAAAATATTTCTCATTAAGGTGAATGACCACTTTACCCTCTAAATCCTTGACTGATCTACTTTCCTTATCAAAATTTACAGCCATGGTCAAGATGAATTCATAATCCTATGCTGACATAAGAAATATGATAGCTAAATGGATTTCATTGTAAAGTATTGGTTGCATATGAGATGCAATGGGATCTCTTCCCAGTCTCTTTAATAACTTATCCATGTCCACATGGCCAATCTCTATGTATACATTTGAATCAATTGTAGACAATGGAAACATACCTTGAAACTTGTATTTCATTACCTTCTTGTTTAGATAATTGTCTGACATTGATCAGATAGCTGCAAGTAAGAATTGTTTTGATTAGCATTTTTTAATCTTTTTTGGGAAAAAGTAAGGATGTCAAAAAACAATGCTCCTACATGAGGTATGGTGAAATTTGTGTAGTTCAGAGAATTTTCTCCAAACTAGATAGGATTTGGATGGTTTTGAGATGTAAGTCATAGAAAATTCTCTGACTTACATCACTTGGTTTTATTTTGCCTAGTGTAGATCAAAAAAAAATTCTTCAACTTGCATCCAATTTGATTACTTTGTGCATGTCACATAATATTCTCCATCTTGCACTTGATAAGAAATGGTCTTTATGATGCAAGTTAGAGAAAATTCTTTGACTTGTACCCAGAATGGATTGAATTAATTTGATGTACATCAAAGAATTTTCTCTGAAGTGCATCAAATGGGAATGTGCATTTTAGAGATTTTTTTTGATATGCACACACAAAAATGAAAGGGTGAAAGAAAACAACTTGGAGAATTTTATCTGAGATGAATGAAGAACAAAAAATGTTGAAATTATGCCATGATAAGAAAATAAAAAGAGACCCTAGGAGTTTAAAAACAAAATGAAGTTAATCATGCATGAATTTAACATAATGAAAAAAAACTAGGTCAAAAAGGCAATGATAAATAAATACAAGAAAGAAAAAAGACAAAAATGAACCCTACCTAAAAATGCATACTCGAAAGATCAATTTATGTGTAAACTAAGGTAACTGAGAAAACAATAGTAGGGGAAGTGTTGATGAACTCGAAAATGATGAGGAGGAAAATAAAAATAATCAATAAAAATAAAAAATACCAAGCATACTATATATAATGTGGTAATTAATTCACATTAATTACCATGAGTAGTGGGTCCCATATGCAAGATCAAATAAAAATCTTGACCTTGCATATGCAAAGTCACAAAAAATCTCCAATCTTGCATATGCAAAGTCATAATTTTTTTTTGGTTTTGCACAAAACATATGCATGGTCAGAGAAATTCTCCAACACAACATGAAAAGAAATAAAGTGTAGTTTAGAGAAAATTCTCTAAAGTACATGGGATGCAAAATTCACTCAAAAGATCAATTTTTTTGAGAAAAATGAAATCAAAGAGGTAGAGATTAGCCTCATTTTACATGCTTAGAGATAATGGGCTAAAAAATAGACAAGTTTCATAGGGGTATCCCATGAATTGAGCCTGCTAAATTTAAAGGTAACACTCTGGTCTCTGTTTTATTTCAATTTTCCATCAGTATATCAGTTTTTAATTATTATTAGTATATGAAATTTAATTACTAAAAATTAATTAAGAGACTATTTGAGAGATAAAAATGTGAATTGAATGTTTTTCACTGAATAATAAATTTATATGAGTTTATAGAATACTCATAATCAAAATTGTTTAGACAAATTCACATTCAGATTTAAAAGTCAATTCTTTTTAATTAAATTTTGGAAAATAACTTATTATTAATTTTTTAAAATCTATTTTGAATAAATTAGTATTTATTAGTAGGAGGCTAATTACTGTTCATGGATCAATTTGAAAATAAGAGTATTGATTTAGAAATGAGGTTTTAGAGTTTTCATTCACTCATATTCATTTCTAGAATAATAAATCCAATTTCTAATTGTTTTAATAAAAAAATTGAGAATTGTACATCCAATACTATGTATTTAAGGAATTAAGATTTTTCAGTATCTGATTTTATAAAAATTATTTGATTTATCTAAAAGATAATCCCAATTTTTAAATCAAATTTGGTATCAAAATAGGTGATTGTAGGACTTACTTTAGTTGTTGATATATTTTAGTTTAAAATTTGAATATTGGATATTTATATTGTTCTATTTGATTTGATTATGTAGGTTGACTAGTACAAAGTAAAATTGGAAGGTGTTCCAATTCACTGGAAGAAGACAAGATTTTAACAACCAAGGTTTTGAAACCACTAGCTCTATAGGATCGACATGGATGAAGAACACAATACATCGTCACTTGAGATGTGAGATGGTATTGTGAAAGGATCAACCTTTCTTCCTTGGGATGCATTTAGATAAAATTCAAGGCATTTTCAGTGATGCACATCCAAGAGGAATCAGTTGTAGTCCTATTACTATTATTACATAGAGGGTAGATTGAGGTATGATTATGGTCTGATTTCATTTTAGTATTGACACAATATTTTGGTCGTTGATAACGAGTTATGTAGCCTTTATTTTTGGATTACTGATCATATTTTGGAATCCTATAGGAACAAGTGAAAAGACTAATTCTATGGACAGATATGGAAATGGAAATATGGCATTGTTCAAGATATTGTCAAAAATTTTGCACTTCATGGATTGAGTTGTTAATTGGTTCTTAAGTTGGTTTATGTTTCACATCTTTGTTAAGAGTTATAGGAAGTAACCAGGAAGTTGTTTTAATACCAACAATATGTTAGCAAGTACTCAATAGGTGTAATTCACATTTTATTTAGAGGTATAAATTAATCTTAAATGTAACTATGTTTGCACATTTTTGGTTGAATCCTTTGTGTAAGGTTGCTTTGGGAGTAAAATATGTCTTTGTTTTGAATTATTTTTGAAAGCCCTTTGAAAATTAAAATGGATCATCTAAATCTTATTAAGATAGAGTTTCTAAGTGTTGGTTGAATATTTTGTCGATTAGCGTACTAATAAACAAAATAGGTCTGATCAACCAAAGTAGGAAGATTAGTCATCTAAATGTGTAGGTTTACCACATCAGAAGGGGACTGATCTCTCCTCTCATCAAGGGGAGGTTCCTTATAGATAAGATATATATATATATATATATATATATATATATATATATATATATATATATATAAACAAAAAATAATACTCAAGGGTAGGACAAACCATCCATCTCTCTTTTTTTAGAGATGATGCGTGCGGATCAAAGGAAAAACTCAAGGGAAATGACAGACGGTACTCCTCTTCTTTCAGAATTACTATTCAACAAACCACAAGAATACTCCTGGTAGTAACAAAAAAATGTAGCAAAGGATATAAAAACTAGCAAATCAAGATGCAACACAAAGTCTCCACCTGAATTGCTAGAGAGTAAGATTTGAAGGACAATGAGGGCACAAAGTCATCCCAAAGTCCTTTACATAGAAATAAAAAGAAAACACACTAAAGGCAATTATGGGGGCACAAAGTCTCTCCACACTTGACTCTTCAGGACACCTTCCTGACTGATCTCACTAATTTTGCTTGTTAAATTAAAGGAATAGAAGAAATATTAAGGAAAAAGACATAAGAACAATTTCCCTAACAACAAAGATATCACAACACAAAGTCTGAAAAACAACTTGCTTTCTTAATCCAATAAAAAAATATGATCAACAAACTGAGCTCAAAGTCTTAGAAGTGCCTTCAATTTGGGTAGAGTTTCGTTATCCTTGTCAAAAAGAGATCCTTTTACAATAACAGAAAGTCCCTTATATAGCCTCTTCAAGAAGGACTCGGGAACAGTAATACATCATGTTGCTTTGAAATTTGTTAAACAGATAAGATAGAATTTAGGGGCATTTACCCATTTGCTTTTCTCAATGCAGAGAAACAAGTCACATTTTCAATGTCCACTTGGCGATCTGATCCTTCTTCATCATTCCTTCTTTTCTAGTTATTTGAATCGGGTCTTTGATTCAATTCAATGCTCTATTCCTTAGTCAATTTCTATTGGTCTTTAGCAATTGACGCATGGCACATTCCACTGCTAAACAGGTGAAGACACGTGGCAACTTCCATGAGACTTTGAGAAAAATTTATTGATAGAGGCTTTGAAACCTATTAGAAATTTAGAATCACAGATGCAGATATGTGTCACTCTCTGCGGAGTTACAATGGAAAAGGTGGCAGCTTCCACTTGCCTCTTGAGAATCCTGCAGAGGATGAAATGTGGTGGCTTCCATTGAGCTTTTAGCTACCTTTAAAAAGTCTTTAAGACTTATTTTAGATTCACATGGATGATAACACGTGGCGGTCTCTGTTGTGCTAAAAAAATTCTTAAGATGAGCTTAGAAACTTGTTCAAAACTCAGACACAGACACGTGTCGCTTTTCACAGAGTTATAAATGAACAGGTGGCGGCTTCCATTTGTCTTTGGAGAGTCAAGTGGATGATGACACATGGTGCATTCCACTTTCTTTGGCAGCTCACTGGGGTCCACCACAGTCTTTATGAAAACAAGAAGTAGGAGGGAGAAATTGCATAGATTGACACTTGTCGACTTTTACCAAATTTTGTAAGGGACATGTGGCCCAATCCTAATACACTTTTTAGTCACACAGATACAAACACTTGGCACATTCCACTTCATTTAGTCACTCCTCCTTGGGCCCACCATGGTCTTTGCTCAAAATAGTGAAGTTAAGGGAAGAGACTGTGGATATTGACACTTGGAGGCTCCTAACAAGCTTTAAGAGGGACACGTGGCAATATCTGCCAATTCGCAAAAACAAAGTTTAGTGGGGCTCAGTTGTCGACACTTGGCAACATCTGTGGGATTCTGTCAGGCTTTTGTCTCGATCCGTTTGTTTGCCTTGGTCACTTTTTGCCACTGGAATTCCCTTCGCAAGGGCACTTGTGTCTTTGACTCTTGGGGCACTCCTTTAAACTTTGTCACTTGAACCAACCGTTGAACCAAGTTTTGGTTTAACGATTCAAACAAAGCCTTTAACCGATTGATGAACCATTTGATTGAACCAAAGGATGAATCAAAGCATTTGAAACAAAGCGGATGAACCAAATGAGTGAAATAAAGCATTGAATTGCTTGATTGAACCCACCTTTGAACCATTTGACATTGAACCAAAGGATGAACCAAATGTTGAACCTATTGTTGATGTTTGTCGATGGATATTTTTATTTGAACTAAGGCACTGAAGAGTCCGTAGATTTTTGAGAAGCTTGAAAACTAAAGAATTTGAATGCCCATGACAAATTTTGGAAAGGAAGAGACAATTTTGGTCTGTAAGACCAAAATAGTTCAAATTTTGTCCCAAAAATGAGTGATATTTTTGGGGGACAATAGCTAGCTCCAGTTGGGGAACTTATATCAATTGCAAAAAGAATTGAAAGGAGTAGAATCCAGAATCTATAGTGTCTTCATATGTACCATTGGGTTATGGAGTCTTGCTACCCAGAAATGAAACATAACAAAAATGAAGACGAAAGGCATAAAACAGAGCTAAAGACTATATAAATATACATATTTACAAATGAACTTATTTGATGCCTCAAGATTTGAAGCACTTCAGATGCTGCCCATTGTGAGATAATGATAATGGCATCCCATCCTGATAAACTAGTAGGAAACCATTTTGTCCCTAGAATCAGTGATGGGCGAATGGAACTCTCCACCAGGAATCACATTTTATGTGCCTTCCCCTTGGTTTTCTTTTCTTATTGCCCCAAAGCAAGACTTGAATTTTGGTCCAAAAACCATGAATCTTTGCTCTCCTAGCAAAGAGTTCCTTTTCCTAATTTTGATGGGCAGCAGGATGGCCTAGTACCATAATTTGCTATTCTGATAGCTCAGCCCAGCACATGTCTTGATTGTCCCCCTTAGATATCTCAGATTCTTCTTCATTTGGAAGGGAGGGTTCTTCTACACTTATGACACACTCCACTAATTCTTCTGCTATTTCATTCTTGCCTGAAGACTCAAAAAAAATTTGGGCTAAAGGGGCCGCTGTTTGGGTCAGACACATTTGACATGATCAATTATGTCAAATGGCTAGATTGGACTAGGCACAGGGGATGACAGTTCTTCCTTTTGGTTTATGGGAGGGGTGGAAAGACTAGCCTATGAATTTGAAGTAGAAGGTACAAAAATGTTTGGGATACTTACTTTCTTAGTAATCACTAAGTCCTTTGGTTGGATGGCAGAGTGGCCCCATGCTTAGAAATTGAAATTGTAGGTTGATGTCACTTCTCTATTTCTCCTTTATCAGCTTGTTGAGCTAACTAATTTTGGGATTGAGTGACCACATCATATGATCCCTCAGATGCTTCACCTTTACTTCTGGGTTTATCCTGGTAATCTAGGAAACCAATGTGGGAGTCACCAACTGACTCTTCTTGATCCTCTGTGAAGAGACCAACATCATTTTATTGATTAAACTCAGGCTGGAAAGAGAAATCATGTTCTATTTCCAAATGCCCAACTGCTGAGTTGGCTGGAGGTGCTTCAATGGCAAGGTTCCTCTATGGGGGAGGAAGATGATTGGGTTTCCCTTCATGTGCTTGATTAGGGAATGTCCTCCTTGGTACATTTCTGTATGAAGGATTAGATGACATCCCTTGTGTTATTTGTCTTATGAGGGCTAGCACTTCATTTGCTAGATTTTGCACCATTGGATCAGTGGTGGCTGCAAGTGAGTTATCAGAAGATGAAGAAGATGCACCTCTATTTGAATCCCTTCTTATCTTTCCAGCCAAGATAAGGTCATCTTCTAACTCAGTGGCTAAGTCTTGAGCATCTTTAAGATCTATGCATCCAACACATCTTATCAGAAAACTCACTTTAGGTAGCTGTGAGTTTATGAAGAAGCATTTGAGGTTCTCGAGTGTGGGCTGAGCAACTGCAGGAATCCTATTTCTTAGCTTGTCAAATTTTGCAATAAAATCCCTCATGGGCTCATGAAGTTCCTTCTTCATCTGCATAAGTTGGGTTAGTAAAGCATGAGAATCTTTTGTAGGTTTGAACCTTACTTCAAACTTGGCTTTGATAGTGTCCCAACTAGTCACTGATCTAGTCTATAGATGGTAAAACCAGTATGTAGCAGCACCTTGTAATGTCTCCATGAAAAGCCTGACTGCCACATCTTCAAATTCCATCCCTATCACACCATAGGCTATGGTGAAGGCTGCAATGTGTTCATCAGGGTGGACTCTTCCATCACCAAATAATTTAGGGAAATTCTTCCTTGAACTGAGTGGTAGCTCATGCAGGGGTGGAGTTAGATTAAGTGGGCCAAATGAGTTACCCCAGGGGCCTCAAACTGCCATGATCATATTATGAACAATAGGGATAACACATCTGAGTGGAGTTGCCAAATTATAGGACAAAAATGGAAAAGAAATTGGCCTTGCTTCAGCTTAAAGCTTGAGGCTTGAAACTATGCTTTCTTTCCCAGCAGCTCTAGTTTTACAGACCAGATAATATAATGGAGATGGATGAAAATGGTAAGGCTATAAATGGATAATGGGTAAGACACAGAATGGATTCGCCAGAGTTTGTAATGGATAAGGGTTATAATGATAATGGGTAAGACACAGGTGATGTTTCAATTTGAAACTTGAGGTTCCAAATTACATAGAATTATGTATATCCCCAGTGGAGTCACCAAAAACTATTGGTTGAATATTTTGTCGATCAGCATACTGATAAATAAAACAGGTCTGATCAGCCAAAGTAGGAAGATTAGTCATCCAAATTTTTAGGTTTACCACATCAGAAGGGGACTGATCTCTCCTCTCATCAAGGGGAGGTTCCCTATAGATAAGCTATATATATATATATATATATATATATATATATATATATATATATATATATATATATATATATATATATATATATATATATATATAGAAAATAATACTCAGGGGTAGGACAAACCATCCATCTCTCTTTTTTCAGAGATGATGCATGTGGATCAAAGGAAAAACTCAAGGGAAATGATAGATAGTACTCCTCTTCTTTTAGAAGTACTATTCAACAAACCACAAGACTACTCCTAGTAGTAACAACAAAATGAAGCAAAGGATATAATAACCAGCAAATCGAGATGCAGCACAAAGTCTCCACCTAAATTGCTCAAGAGTAAGATACGAAGGATAATGAGGGCACAAATTCATCCCAAAGTCCTTTACACAAAAATAAAAAGAAAACACACTAAAGGCAATTATGGGGGCACAAAGTCTCTCCACACTTGACTCTTCAGGACACCTTCCTGACTGTTGTCACTAATTTTTCTTGTTGAATTAAAAGAACAAAAGAAATATTAAGGAAAAATACATAAGAACAGTTTCCCTAACAACAAAGATATCACATTATAAAGTCTAAAAAATCACTTTCTTTTTTATTCCAATAACAAAATATGATCAGCAAACTGAGCTCAAAGTCTCAAAAGTGCCTTTCAATTTGGGTAGAGTTTCGTTATCCTTGTCAAAAAGAGATCCTTTTACAATAAAAGAAAGTCCCTTATATAGCCTCTTCAAGAAGGACTCAGGAACAATAATACATCATGTTGCATTGAAATTTGTTAAGAAGACAAGCTGGAATTTAGGGGCATTTACCCATTTGCTTTTCTCAATGCAGAGAAACAAGTCATGTTTTCAATGTCCACTTGGTGATCTGATCCTTCTTCATCATTCCTTATTTTCTGGTTATTTAAATTGGGTCTTCGATTCAATTCGATGCTCTGTTCCTTAGTCAATTTCTTCTGGTCTTTAGCAATTAATGCGTGGCACATTCCACTGCTAAATAAGTGAAGACACATGGCAACTTCCATGGGACTCTAAGAAATGTTGATTGATAGAGGCTTTGAAACCTATTAGAAATTTAGAATCATGGATACAGATACGTGTCGCTCTCCATGGAATTACAATGGAAAAGGTGGCAGCTTCTGCTTGCCTCTTGAGAATCTTGCAGAGGATGACACGTGGTGGCTTTCGCTAAGCTTTTAGCTACCTTTGAAAAGTCTTCAGGACTTATTTTAGATTCACGTGGATGATAATATGTGGTGGTCTCTACTGTGCTCAAAAAATGATTAAGATGAGCTTATAAACTTGTTTGAAACTCAGACGCAAACACATGTCACTCTCTGCAGAGTTATAAATGAACAGGTGGAGGCTTCTGTTTGTCTTTGGAGAGTCAGGTGGATGATGATACATGGCATGTTCTACTTTCTTTGATAGCTCACTAGGGTCCACCATAGTCTTTATGAAAACAAGAAGTAGGGGGAGAAATTATGGAGATTGACACTTGTTAGCTTCCACCAAATTTTGCAAGGGACACGTGGCACGGTTTGAATACATTTGTTAGTCACGTGGATATAGACACTTGGTGCATTTCACTTCATTTAGTCACTTGTCCCTGGGCCCACCATGGTCTTTGCTTGAAATAGTGAAGTTAAGGGAAGAGACTGCAGATATTGACACTTCAAGGCTCCCAACAAGCTTCAAGAGGGACACGTGGCAATATCTGCCAATTCACAAAAACAAAGTTTAGTGGGGCTCGGCCGTCGACACTTGGCAGCATCCATAGGATTCTGTCAGGCTTTTGTCTCGATCTGTTTGTTTGCCTTGGTCACTTTTTTCCACAAGAATTTCCTTCGCAAGGGCACTTGTGTCTTTGAATCTTGGGGCACTCCTTTGAACTTTGTCGCTTGAACCAACCGTTGAACCAAGTTTTGGTTTAACGGTTCAAACAAAGCCTTGAACCGATTGAAAAACCATTTGATTGAACCAAAGGATGAATCAAAGAGTTTGAAACAAAGCGGATGAACCAAATGAGTGAAACAAAGCATTGAACCGCTTGATTGAACCTGCCTTTGAACCATTTGACATTGAACCAAAGGATGAACCAAACGTTGAACCTACTGTTGATGCTTTCTGATGGAGATTTTTGTTTGAACCAAGGCATTGAAGAGTTCGTAGATTTTTGAGAAGCTTAAAAACTGAGGAATTTGAATGCCCAAGACAAATTTCGGAAAGGGAAGAGACAATTTTGGTCTGTAAGACCAAAATAGTTCAAATGTTGTCCCAAAAATGAGTGATATTTTTGGGGGACAACACTAAGATGACACTTCTTATTTAATTTATTAGAAACCAAGAAGAGAGAACAACCCTTATGGATAAAATGGTTTAATTGAATAGTTTTGAAAAAGTATAACTATAATATGAAATAATATGCTTAGTTTATTTTCAACACTATTTTTAGAGAATTCCTAACTATTGGATCCAGGGAAGGAATTTTGATAAATTTGTGTTTGGAAGGATATATTATTATCCCCTATTTCAGTGTTCCATTGTGATAAGATTTTGGAAACTAACTCAGTTTGGATGAGTTTTGGAGGTATGAATCAGGGAGCAATCAGATGGTGAAGGAAACCTTGAGATAGGTCTAAAATTCTTAATTTTCTCCTCATATTTATATGATATTTGCTTATAGTTACTTGTAGAGTTGTGGGTTTATAAAGAAGCTCTTATTCTAGATATTCTCTACATTGGTATTAGAGTTTGACAAGTACATGGAAAGATTTAGTAATCAATTTCAGGGACACAACAGTTAACTATGTTGTTGACATGATGGTGATCACATCTATTTCCTTTGATTATTATTTCATGTATTGTGTATATTATGAAGTTATAACCTTAGGATGAATTAATTGCATGTTTTTATACTTTGCACATGCATTTAAGTCCCACAATATTATGGGAAACATTTGTAAATACAAGTATACACATGTTGCAATTGTTTATAAATCCTATAAAGTATGCACATTTTGATTTCCCTTGTGTGATATTGGATATAACAAGGAGAACACCTTAGCCTTCATATAATATAGGGGTTGAGAGAATCCGCTATATGTTGTGACTATTTTTGGTAAACATGTCATTTTGGCAGAATGGGTAAAGAGTTTGTTTTACTCTCCATAATCAAGTTGTAGTTTCAGTTAGATAGTTGACTTCTTGCAGGGAAGTTTTTATAATGTCTTATTTCACTGATATTTTTTTTGAAATGGAGTTTTATTGCATTGACTTCATAACTCCTTCATATGTTATTTTTGGATCCTGTATATTTGGAATCAATGTAGAAAGATTTTGAATGGCAAGAAGAGAACTCATAGATATTTTTGGGTGAGTTGGATTATTTGGACTTTTGGAGACCAAAAGCCTCTTATTGGGAAGGTTTGATCTAGAGGATTTTTTTATGGTTTGGAAAAATGTGGAAAGGATAAGTGTTATAATAGAAAATCAACATGTATAAAAAATATAAAGAGTTGAGACAATTACTTTTTATATTGGAATTATTTTGATATGTTGCTAATGGGTGTTGTGTTGCAGATATGGGACTAAACTGACCATTTACCCACATTACTTTGTAACTATTCACCATCTAATTTTACCAACTTTGCCATAATTTTATTAAGCCACTGAAACATTCCACATATCTAATTTATTTTCCACTGTAATTCCTCCATTTTTCCATTTCCAAAATAATCCTAATATCCTATTTTATGGTTATTAAAAAAACAATGGGATATGTTTTAAATTAAATCCCAATTTAATTTATCCTATTTGTGATTTTATTAAATCATTAGATATTTTAATCTTGTCAAATCCAAAAAAATTAAATTTTATTTCCACTCCCACATGGATGGAATTCAATATTATTGGGAGATTATTTAAAAAATAAATTAAGGTGTCCCATTTAAAAAAAAAAAAAAAACATTATCCTTACCCCACTTTGCCTTTCCCGCGTGGAATTCCATTCCACTTTTCTTGGGGGGTGAGTTTGATAATAATGGGATATGTTTAGACTTTATGTTTTCAAAACTTAAGTTCAAACTTTAATCATCCTAATCTCTTTTACCATGCATGCCTTGTGGAATATCCACTTAGTGTATTGGGTGTTTAAAATGGAAGTGATGGTCTTTATTTAAACCAAAATACATGAGATATTTTTGTTTTAAAACTAACATCTAAACTTTATCCTTTTTATTTTATGTTAGGTGTTAAAAATTTTAACATGCATGCCTTAATCTTTACCCACCTTTTATTCCATGTGGGTTTAACTGGTGGGCACTTTAATTCCAAGATCATAGCCTCTAAAATCATTAGATCTAGGTAATTTTGGCCCACAATGTTTAGAGATGCTCACTCTTGGGTAAGGAAATGCCCAAAATGTGTAATGTTTGTTGGCAAGCAGAGACTAGATGCCCTTCCCTTGAAGCAAATTCAAGTAGAACAACCATTCATGCAATGGGGGTTAGACTTCATAGGGATGATACAACCCCCTTAAAGTAAAGGACATAAATGGATCATTATAGCTACAAACTACTTTACAAGGTGGGTTGAAGTAGTTGACCTCAAGGAGGCCACCAAAGTCTCTATTTTAGACTTCTACAGTAACCTTATGACTAGGTTTGGTGTGCCTTCCATGATCATTTCTAAAAATGGATTGGGTTTCAACAGTAGAAAGGTATGTGAGTGGGCTCTTTCACATGGGATTTATCTTAAAACATCCAACAACTATTACCCAAAGGGAAATGGACTAGCAGAGTCCAAAAATAAGAACTTATTGAGGATTATTAAGAGAACCATGGAGGATGGTCAAAGGAAGTGGCATAATAAAATAAGGACTACCTTATGAGAAGATAGAGTGATGCCTAAAATAGCTATTGGACACTTCCCATACCTTTTGGTCTATGGAAAAGAGACCAGACTTACTATATTTCTTGATCTTCCTACATTAGAGCTTTCACATTAAGTTGAGCTTCTAGAGGACAATGCTATATAGGTAAGGTTGAATTAGTTGAGGTAGCTAAAGGAGACAAGGGACGCTGTTATGTATATTATATGGTCCAATTAGCATTAAGTGAAAAAGTCATTTGACAAGAGAGCTTCCCCAAGGACATTTTAGCAAGGTGATACAGTCCTCAAATGGGATAAGGATCATGTAAAACTAGGAAAGCACTCCAAGTCTGATAGTCTTTAGAGTGGACTTTATATTATCATGAGTTGCAAGGAGAGAAACACCTTTGAGATTGCTAGGTTGAGTGGAGAGGTCTTTCCCATCCCCATCAATGATAGGTATCTCAATTTTTTCTACTAATTTTGTATCACAATCTTTGTATATAGGTAGATATGTCTCTTTTTTCCTCCAAGTACCTTTATACATTGTTTTATTTGTTATTTTCCTACTATTTCAAGTAGTTATTTGTTAGTTTGTTTCTTTCTTATTGTTTTCATGCACCTCATTGATTTATTATGTTTTAAAGAGATAGATAGGGTCTTTTTTATAAATAATGATTTATTTGTCTAACCATCATGAATGAGATTGGTCAAGTTCTAGGTTCCATGACTAGTAGGCTGGTCAAGCCAGTAGAATCACCAAAAATGTTGGCCATTTTAGCCAACATACCAAGATTGCCCAACTACAGTGAATTTTTTAAAGGTCAAGCATGGACTAGATTAGTTGGATAGAGTTTTTGTTGAATGAAATGGTCAAGTGAATGAATAGATGAACCAAGTTATGGATGGAATAAGTGGTCTTAAGATCACCCTCCGCCTATAAAGCTTTTGAAACAATTAAGTTTACTTAAAGTGTAGTTTTTTAAATTTTGAAGGAGCAGGTCCTCATGATGGTCAAGGTAGTTTAAGGTCTTAGGCAGGTTTGCTTAAGCCCTAAGACCTTTTCGAGCCTCAAATATTCAAGCAAAGGGTTCAAGAACAAGATTTAAGGGATCAAACCATTACCAGGACATCACACAAGAACAAGCAAACCAATCCACTTGCATAATTTTTATCTTTTCTCAAAAACCCTCACACAACCAATGGATCATGTACAATTGTAGCTCTACATACTAGGATCATCCTCAAAAAAATTTGGACCCACATGAGCTTTTTTGGTTTGAGTTGGAAGCTTCCAAAGTTGAACCCATGCGATGAGATGTTTGTGTTGATGTCAAGTTTAAGCTCAAACAAAGTAAGTCATTTTGAGATTAAATTTTATGGTCACACAAACATCAATGATGGTTGTATGAATTCCATTTAACATCTTGTAGATCATCAAATTTAAGATCATGAACTAGTCATTGGGTTTCAAACTATGGGCCCTAGTGAGATCAACGGTCTTTGATCAATCATACATCTTGATCCAATAGAGTGAGATGGGTTAAACAATTAGAGAGCATGAGAAGTCAAAATATGGCATAAGAATGTGAACTGATAGGCTGATAGGATCCTGAAAATCAATGCAAGATTGACTAGTGGCACCTGTGGAGATAGAATTGACAATTCAAAGCTAAATCAAGGGCTCACACTTAATCACTCATCAAGATTGGATAGAGTGAGGTAGATTCAAAATGGTCAGCAAATCTCAAGGGTGAATAAGTTGAGGACAAGTGTCAAAAGTGTGTGGGTTAGGTAGAATATCGATGGCTCATAGACATCTATGTATAGGTAGATCAATGGAGTGAGATGAGGTTAGTGGGTAAATGAGTTGAGTCAGATTGTCGATAACCAATGAGAAAATATCAAGCTAGGGAATGTTGAAAAATCTAAGAACAAATTGACCTAAATAAAATAAATAATGGAGTTGAGCCTGAGTTTGACTCAAACTGATGAGAACATAGAAACTAAGCTCAAAGCTCAACCCATGTTAAACCAGCATAATAGTAAAGACCAAGCATCATCATTAAAGCTCTGTAATGACAAAAGTAAGTCTCTTGGCCCTAATTTAGGTAAAGGATTGAGGGTTTAAATGAATAAGTGAGTACATGCTTTCAGTAGAGCTCTGACAATTCTAAAATATGAAAAAACTAGTTAACTAAATTAGTTTTCATCTACATTGGATCAGTGTTCAAAATATGTGGTTGGGGTAGATCCATGCATTAATGAAAAGGATTATTGTCCTTGGCCTCATCCATGCCCATGATAAATAGCTGCTAAAACTAGACTTGGGCATGGCCCCCCAAGCACACAAAAGACCTCACCCTGGAAATACAAGACAATAACACATAAAATCTTGGAAAGGTCCATGTACTAACAGGGATGGATCCCCATAACTTACCTTGACCATGCCAAAAAAGAGAATAAGTGACTTTCATGTAGGATCAAGCTTGATTAAAATGGTCACTATGGTTGTTCTGAATAGGATCGAGCTCATAAATGGCTTCCCCAATATATTTTTCTTCTTTTTCCCTCATCTTTTCTTCCTATAAATACCTGCCTTGAACCCTTGATTAAAAAAAACCTAGGGGGGCTATAGATAGAAAAGCTCTATTAAAATCACTTTGTAACTCTCTTTTGAATCAATATAAGACATTTTCAAATTCTGGGTGAATGCTAAGTGTACGTTATTGAAGTTTAATGTGCAGAGTGTATGTTTCTATTCATCATCTATGTATTCTTCATGTACCTTGTTGCAATTATATTAGTTTTTTTCAGATTGTGTGAAGTGTTAGCTAGTGATTTCCCTCTTGATCATAAGTCCATAGTGTCTCATATAGACATATTTCTTCCTATCCTTCAAGTTTCAAGTCTCTTTTCAACCTTCATATAAAACACTCATGCTTATAACCTTGTCATAGATTTTGACCGACCCTTGTCTTGATTGGATTCATTAGTAATCATAGAAATGTCCAAGATAAAAGTGGATCTGAGAAAATTTGGTGCATCACCATATTTATTATAGATTTTATTCATTGTATTTCTCACCCCTTTTCACCCTAATAGTATAGGTTTGGTAATAGGGACTATATTGTTATATCTGAGGAGCTAGCCTCATTAAAATCCCTAGAGTTTTGACCCAAGTTTAGGTAACCCACAATCTAGGGTCATTCCCATGTTGGACCATATTTGAGAGTATGATTTGAACACTTTTACTTTTAGCTAGGGTGCCATTTGAGTCCTTAATAGATATATGAAAACTCCATGTAAAGAACATTGGGTAGCAATAAAGTGGGTGTTTTGCTACTTGTGAGCCATACGTAACTATCACATCACTTACAATAGATATGGTGATTTTATTTGTGGATATGTTGATTCTAATTTTACAAGAGATTTGGACAAAAGAATATCAACATCTAGTTATGTTTTTAAATTTGTAGGTGGACCTATTAGTTAGATGTTGAAGCTTCAAATATTATTACTGCATCAACTACTGAAACATAAAATGTGGCTGCTTATCATGCTTGTCAGGAGGCAATTTGGCTAAAGGGCCTATTAGTTGAGTTTGGAAGAGAGCAATACAAAATGAAGGTATTCTATGATAGTTAGAGTGTAATTTATTTGGCCAAGAATCTAGCTTATCATAATAGGATAAAGCATATTACTATGAAGTACCATCTTGTTAGACAAGTGATTGATGAAGGAAAAGTAACACTTCAAAAGGTTCACACAAAGGAAAATAATGTTGATATGTTCCCAAAACTAGTATTATTAGAGAAGCTAAAATAGTGTTTGGCTTCTCTTGGCTTGCAAAAAATGTGATGATTTGGTCAACAAGATATCAAGTAAAATTGTTGTCAATGTGGAGATTGTTAAAAATATGACAACAAAGTAAAATGTTGGATTCATTTATGTGACAACAATTAAGTATATAATTTAAAGATGTCACCCCAAGAGGGGTTGTGATGATTGAGCTTGAGGAATAGAAGGTAGAGAAGAAAAAAATAAGCTATTTCTTGAGGTGTGTTCATAATCGATGATGGGGCCTTACTAGGCATAGTAATTGTAGCTTTTCCAGTGGGAGCCGAAGTGCTAAGACTAATTGATGGGTGATACATAGAAAAATGAGGTTTATAATTACAAAGGGCCAAATTGTTCTTATTATTGGTGATGGTGATCCACCCATCAAAATTCTTATTTTAGGTTTTAGGCTCAGGCCCACTTTTATCCTGAAGAGTAGGATGAGTGGGTACCATCAAAGGAAACTCCTAGATCATGTGATCTACGGATTGACACCTAAAATAGGTGTTCAATATATTAATGTAGAGCACACACTAGATAAATAATTTTTTTTCTACTTGAATTTTAATGAAATCTTTAAGGTCCTTAACTAGATCCACTTTCGTACAAACCCTTTTTTGGAGACAGGACATATAAAATTTTAGTTGTTAATGGCATCTAAAACATCCTATGGGTTTTATGAGTTAGTCGATAAAATCCCATAGGGGGGAGGCAAGCCAAAGAATTTGACCCATACTATAATTTTAAGTTTGGCATGCTCAGAGAGCTAAAAGTCTTGAGTCTAGTGAGAGAACATAACCATCATGTTATGAATGAACCAAGGACATTGATTGACAATGGCTTTATAGTTTCTAGGTTGGTGAATTGAAACAAGAAGAAACCCTTGATAAGATTCTTGACTCCTAGTTTCACACTATGGCCTTGCCAATGGTTATAAACACATTACTTCAAAAGGTTCTTAAGAGGGACTCTACCCATAAAATAAGCAACCAAAATTGAAATTTCAAAATAGTTGTAAGTATTTTCAAATTCAGGGAGATCAAGCACAACATCAAGTTAAGGTATGTTTGGGTTATAACTAATACCTCATGAAATACCTTTGGAATGATTTTTTTCATTTTCTTTGGTGTCATTATTGTAGAGTAATTTCCTACTCTACGTCATATTCAATTATTTTTAGTTGAGCATTGCAATTTTGGTTCTTCGGGTGAAGCAGCAGAATTTTAAAGCAGAGGGCCAGTTTGTTTTGCCTAAGTGTTGAGATGCAGTGGAAGATGCCAAGTGTCACCCTCCGAATAGGTCTTTTTCCCCTTCTTGTTTCCTTCGTCTCATTTTTTCTTGAGTATTAGTTCAAGTGGATGCTGCCAAGTGTCACTTTTTAGGAGACAAAGCCGACAGTTGGTGTCCCCTGAGTCCCCTTTTTGTAACCTTCGAGAACTACAAACTGTGCCACATACCCAGTAGCAGTTAAGCAGAATGCACCACGTGTCAGCATCTGCATCTCATATTGGCATCCACACTTCATTCAAAGACTTTCAACATAAGGTAACATAGAAGGTGGAAAGCGCCAAGTGGTTGTTGCAGAGGCCCTAAAGACTTTGGTCCAACAATTTCATTCAACGCATAAAGGCATCCTTTCATTTTGCTTAAGTGCTAAGAGCAGTGGAGGTTGCCAAGTGTCACTCTCTGGTCCCTTTCTACCCCTCCCCAAAATTTAGTGAAAGGTGCGATGTACCTTTAGATGAAGAAGCAGAAGATGCCACGTATCTTCCCAAGAGTAATGAAGATTTCCATGTGTCAACGTTCGAGGGATCATCCTTGAGTTTCATTGCTGAATAAAGGTTGTGGTGGGCCTCGGGTGTTACTTCAAAATCCATGGAAGATGCCAAGTGTCACCATCTGTAAGAGCCTGTTATGAGTCCCAAATAAATCTACAGCATAGCTAAGGAAATGGAGAGGGCCACGTGTCTTCGATGAACCTGACAGAGAGTACTAAATGTCATTTTATGATGCTTAAAGGAGAGTTTTTCATAAATTGGCTAAGGGTCCTCTCCCATTACAAACAAAATAGAGTGTCTGTCTACCTGTTACAGCAAAAATGGAGGGAAATTCGGTGAGAGTTAATTTGAGTAGATGGAGCAGTGCACTAGGTAGTTTTTTTGGGGCTTGCAAGCATTAAAGACGTCGTCCATTTGTCTCCTAACAGTGGAGGTAGAATAGACAGTTGAGTGGCCCTGTAGGTGATGAAATTTGAAATTCAGGCATGAAGAGAGGAACAAGTCAGGAATCACCATGCCACAGTTAAGGGCAGCCATTCTTCTCCAACATGGCTTTTCGAAGCATTGAATGCACCAAAGTTCAAATTATTATTTTTTATTTACGTATCTAGGGCTATAAAAGAATAAGAATTGTAAAATCTAAATGGGGGGGATTCTCATAGTTTTAGACTTTCTGAGGTTTGTGACCAGTAATATCATTTGCTCTTGTCTCAATTTTCTTGAGTTGTAAGGTTGATACAATCGTGCATGTTTCTGTGCCCTTTATGTGGCTAAATGAATTAAGGAAATTTGAGCTCCATGCCTTGGTTGGTGTTGTCTGTGTCATTTTCAAAGTAGTCTATGCTATAGATTTTATAGTGTTGTGATTGGAAATGTTATTTGATTTTGTCTCATTTTTTCGAGTCTGAAGTTCTACATAACTGTGCGTGACTTCTGAACCTCTTATGTGATTGGAGGATTCTACTAAGAAGATAGAACACTATGCCTTTGTTGACAATTTCTGTATCTCAGCAAAAGACTCCCCTGTTGTGAGCCTTATGTTTCTGTTATTCCAATCTTTTACATTGATCATGCACTTGTCTACTCTTAAATGTAATAGAATCCTATAATAGTCACTCTATGCTTAGGTTAGGATTAGGATTATGCTCAAACGCATTGCCATAGATAGGTTTTAATTCTTGCATTTTGCATTTATGTTAATCTCCTATCCCTTTTCTCCAACACCTATAAACAGAAGAGACTAGCTTCTTTAAAACCTGGAGGTTGTTTCAAGCCACATCATCCCACAGCTTGAAACTTCCCATTGTTGATTGGCTAGGATCTAGCACAATTTTATGCCATCAACAGTTTTTGGCACACCCGGTGGGACCAATCTTTCAAGGAGTTAAAGAATTTTGGTGTATTCTTCAACCAATCTACCTTTGGAGGTTTTTATCGACACCAACAATGACTCTGCGTCACCAGCCAATCAAGCAGTATCATCAAGAAATCCCTTTGGTATGTATAACTCTGTAACTCATAGCTATGAGTCTTATTCTCCTTCAAATATGTTTTATCAAGAACAAGCTTCTCTTAGAATCATATTGAGTAATGAGGATGCATATTTTTATGAGCCACATCAGTCTTATGCCCAGTCCCCCCAATATGTCTCATCCCATGTTCAACCTAACCTTATTTTCAATTTCAAGAAAGCATTGCTGGGATTTAAAAAATATGTGTTAGAGCTTGACAGCAGAAGGGGATATGTCCAAGAGATTCCTTGTCATATCATCTATCAAGTAAGGGACGCAATAGACATGATTAAAAGAGAGTGGTATCCCATTGAGAGGGCAAATTGGCAAGAAATTACATATGATATGTTAGAAGTGTGTGGATTGATTGTGTTCCTAGAAGAGAGGCTACTGTTCATGAGAACTAGCCTTACCAAGTCTACCAAACTTCATACCCACCACCACAAATCCCATATCAAACATATGCCACCCCTGTTCGTGAATATGGTCAAAATCATCAAGACCAATTCCCCAATAATGCAGAGTCTATGATAGCAGCAAGGGAAGAGGATCCCAAACTCTCACTTTCCCCTCAAATTCCTTCCACCCTTACTCAAGAAGCTTCTTATTTTCCATCATAGCCTTTTTCTTTCCCCATTTTCGAAGAAGAATATATTTTAAAGGAAGCAATTGAGTATGTAGAAGAATATGCTCAATTCATGGCCAAACAAGAAGATTACATCAGTACAGAAGAGGAGGAGATCACCATAGACTCCCCTTTTGATGAGCAAGAGGATAAGCTACAAGCTTTTTCCTTAACTTCTGATGAGGAGGAGATCATTTCTAATTTTTTCCTCACTCTGCAAGAGGATATGGAGGAACATGGACACTCCCTTGACCGAGTCATTGAGATAGGAGGCACTGAGCTGGTTTCAGATGAAGAAGAAAGCCCTGATATTTAAATGAGTATGCAGAACAGATGCCAGCTTTTTAATTCATCCTTGCAAGAGGATGAAGTCATCAAAGAGCATGATGATGAAATAAAGCTAGAATCTGAAGAAGATGTGTCGAAAGATAATGGATATCAAAAGGCATATCATGAAGAACCAATAGCCCATGATTTCTTGATGACACCCGAAAACATGAAGAACCAGTATTCGATGGCAATTCAAGGACAAGAAGAGTTCATAGGTGTCGAATACATGTTTTGCTCAGACTCATTTGAGTGCAGGCAGACCTATGTGGCTGGTGCAGAGAACATTCCATCAATGACATATCCATTGCAATCACTGGTATGGCAACGCAAGTTGGATTATCATAAAGAGGACGTGGGAAAGTTCATTTTCGATCCTGGAGGAAAATAAGGATTTGTAATTAATGTAGTTAGGTAGTTTCCATTCCCGCATTGCTTTGTTTTATTTTTTGCTTTTTTGCTTTTCCTTTAAAATAAGAGTTTTAAACGCAGAGTCGGCGTCTTATAAATTCTTTAATTCTTTATTTTTTGCCATAATAAATGCTTCCCCAAATCTTTCAAAATCTCCAAGGTACCTTGCGCTGCATAATGTGTCCACCTCACTGTTTCCCGAAGATTGAGTAGGATTTGCTAACGGTCGCCTTAATTTAATGCTATTTGGGACTTGATAGGCCCATAAAAATCCCTTAGCAAATTTTAAAGTTTACAAACTCTCAAGCATTACTGTGAAAATATCTTGTTCATTGTGATTGTGGCACCTAGTGAAATTTGTTGCAACAAGCGTGTTTTTATCTTGCGAAAGGTTCATACCAGGTTATTATATAAGAGATTTAGAGATGGTGGGAACATAAAAAACACCCAAGAAGAGAAGAAGGGTGTAGTTCCAATTGGACCCAGAAGAGGAAGAAGAGCCTTCACAGTGCCCAGTGTAGAGCACTGCAACTTATCCTCAAATAGGAATTACTCCCCTTCCTCCCTCTCAATCCATTCCTCACCCTATTGGCGTGGTGCCTCCACCCAGCCAAATGACACCTCCCGCCACTGCTGCCATTCCCATTTCATAATTCACCTCATCCTTGATGCCTCAAGCCTTAACATTACCCTATTTTCCCCCTTCGTTCCCAGAAAGATGCCCCTGTAACTCACCCCTACACAACCAATGGCTCTCCAATACGGCCTGCCGTAAGGATTTCCCTTCACAGGGGGACATATTACATCCCCTTCCACCTTTCAGATGTAGGCTGATGCCGCAAGGAAGGCAAGAGAAGCCCAATTGGAGAAGAAGAGGAGTAAAGAGAATAAAGTGCTGATAGTTCCACATTTGAGGTCACAATTTGACCCCATCCAACAGTAGCTGATGGTGACCCATTTTTTGCCCAATGTTGCCAGGCCAAGCAAACAAATGCGGCTGCAAGACTACACCATGAATGCAATGGCCATCGACATGTCCCTATTCAGGCCTCAAGATAGAGTCGAGCTCATGACCAAATCCACTTCTGTGGTCACAGAATATTATTTGAGGATATCAAGGAGACTACAAAAGACAGAGGCTGACCTGGCCATGAAAAAGGAAAACTATAATAGTTTGGCTAAACAAATAAACCAGAAGGACAATGAGATAGCTAGTCTCCAAAAATAATTGCAAGATATTGTTTCCCTCTAGACTCAACGGGTAATTCAGGCCCAAAATGATTCTTTGAATGTAGAACTTGTACTTGCCAAAGATGCAGCAATAGCTCTAAGATGGGAAAATGCAACATTACAGGGAAGAGTCGAAGGACTCAAACTGTAGGTTACCTAATCATAGCAAAGGTTGCTAGAAGAATAGAATAAGGGTGTAGCTTTTCAAGCCCAGCTCCAGGCAGAGCAACAGCGGACCGTGCAACTAGTAATTGAGCTGGCTAATAGGCTGAGAGATATCGGAGTGGTGAAGCTGGTAAAGGGCCTTTATGAGTTAGCGTGGGAGAGAATCTTTTTAGATATTCTCTAGCTCAGGCCATTTTTCACCTTCCTCCTCAAATCACAGTAGTTGTGCAAGAGGGTCGAGAATCCGATATAGAGCACTCTAGCCACGATCTCCTAAAGAGTTGCAGACTCTCATTCTTTACTGGAGAAGCTCTATAGCTCAAAGGATGCAAAATTGGTAGCCATGGGGATTCTTGATAGAATGGCTGCCACAAAATGGGTCAAAGAGGAGCTCAGTCGTAATGCCACAGCCAATAATTACAGAAGCTATCTCGATGTCATCAAAGAAGGCATCGACAAAATGAGGTAACACATTAAATATCTGGTGTGACTAGGCCTTCATTCCCCATTTTTGGATGTGAGGATGGTGCTGATGGTGGACCAAATTCAACCATTGATGCTGGCTAGGCAAAGGGATCAAATAGTTTTTCAGAGCTTGCGGGATGATTCTCCAACCTCTGAGGTTGAAACTATTCTAACTCCTATTTTCCTGCTAGAATCCAAGCTAAAAGCCACTACCCAGGTCCTGCAAACCTTCTCACACAAGGATCTCATTAGCTTGGATTTGGCTTTTGATGAGTTGCAGAACAAGCAAAGATTATCTGACCATGAGTGTTCTATCTTCCAAACAGCTCTTTTGAAGTTGTAAATTTTGAAATTTTGATCGAGCGGGAGTCAGGTTCTTTTTGAGTAGGCTCAAAAGCCCTGATGGTGGCCAATAACTGTAGAGTAATTTCCTACTCTACGTTGTATTCAATTATTTTTAGTTGAGCACTGCAATTTTGGTTCTTTGGGTGAAGCGGTAGAATTTTGAAGCAAAGGGCCGGTTCATTTTTCCTAAGTGTTGAAATGCAGCAGAAGCTGCCAAGTGTCACCCTCCAAGTAGGTCTTTTTCCCCTTCTTATTTCCTTTGTCTCATTTTTGTCTGAGTATTAGTTCAAGAAGATGCTACCAAGTGTCAATTTTTGAGAGACAAAGCTGACAGTTGGTGTCCCCGAGTCCCCTTTTTGTAACCTTCAAGAACCACGAACCGTGCCACATACCTAGTAGCAGTTAAGCAAAATGCACCACGTGTCTGCATCCACATCTCATATCGGCATCTACACTTCATTCAAAGACTTTCAACATAAGGCAATAGAGAAGGCAGAAAGTGCTAAGTGGTAGTTGCGGAGGCCCTAAAGACTTTGGTCTAACGATTTCATTCAATGCATAAAGGTGTCTTTTCATTTTGCTTAAGTACTAAGAGTAGCAGAGGCTGCCAAGTGTCACTCTCTGGTCCCTTTCTACCCCATCCCCAAAATTCAGCGAAAGGTGCCACGTACCTTTAGATGAAGAAGCAGAAGATGCCACGTATCTTCCCAGGAGCAGTGGAGATTTCCACGTGTCAACATCTAAGGGATCATCCTCGAGTTTCATTATTGAATAAAGGTTGTGGTGGGCCTCGGGCGTTACTTCAAAATCCATGAAAGCTACCAGGTGTCGCCATCTATAAGAGCCTATTATGAGTCCTGAATAAATCTACAACATAGCCAAGGAAAGGGAGAGGGCCACGTGTCTTTGATGAGCCCGACAGAGAGTGCCAAATGTCATTTTCCAATGCCTAAAGGAGAGTTTTTCATAAATTGGCTAAGGGTCCTCTCCCATTACAAATAGAACAGAGTGCCCATCTACTTGTTATAGCAAAAATGGAGGGAAATTGGGCAAGAGTTAATTCAAGTATATGGAGCAGTGCACTGGGTAGTTTTTTTGGGGCTTGCAAGCATTGAAGACGCCGTCTATTTGTCTCCTAACAGTGCAGGTAGAATAGATAGTTGAGTGGCCTAATAGGTGATGAAATTTGAAATTCAGGTGCGAAGAGAGGAACTAGTTAGGAATCACCATGCTGCAGTTAAGGGCAGCCGTTCTTCTCCAACATGGCTTTTCGAAGCATTGAATGTGCTAAAGTTCAAATTATTATTTTTTATTTACGTATCCGGGGCTATAAAAGAAGAATTGTAAAATCTAAAGGGGGTAATTCTCATAGTTTTAGACTTTCTGAGGTTTGTGACCAGTAATATCATTTGCTCTTGTCTCAATTTTCTTGAGTTGTAAGGTTGATACAATCGTGCATGTTTCTGTGCCCTTTATGTGGCTAAATGAATTAAGGAAATTTGAGCTCCATGCCTTGGTTGGTGTTGTCTGTGTCATTTTCAAAGTAGTCTATGCTATAGATTTTATAGTGTTGTGATTGGAAATGTTATTTGCTTTTGTCTCATTTTTTAGAGTCTGAAGTTCTACATAACTGTGCGTGACTTCTGAACCTCTTATGTGATTGGAGGATTCTACTAAGAAGATAGAACACTATGCCTTTGTTGACAATTCCTATATCTCAGCAAAAGACTCCCCTGTTGTGAGCCTTTTGTTTCTGTTATTCCAATATTTTACATTGATCATGCACTTGTCTGCTCTTAAATGTAATAGAATCCTAGAATAATCACTCTGTGCTCAGGTTAGGATTAGGATTATGCTCAGGCGCATCGCCATAGATAGGTTTTAATTCCTGCATTTTGCATTTCTGTTAATCTCCTATCCCTTTTCCCCAACACCTATAAACAGAAGAGACCAGCTTCTTTAAAACCTAGAGGTTGTTTCAAGCCGCATCGTCCCACAACTTGAAACTTCCCATTGTTGATTGGCTAGGATCTAGCGCAATTTTATGCCATCAACAATTATCATTAAAGCTTTCACCATCTTTCCCTGCATCCAAAGATGTAGAGATGGGGATGGCGGTCATTTAATATAGGGAATGCCCAAGAGCCCAAAGGGTTGATAACTTAACCAAATCAACATAATAAATGCCCAATAAATATTTTTAAATCCTACCTAGATCTATGACAAATAAGTAGTGTGATAGGGGGGATCCTAAAGGCTAGCTACAATTAAGCACTCTACACAATTTTGTTGCATCTCTCTTGCTCAAAAACTTTTAAATATTTTTTACATAAATATAACATATTATTATATACAAATATTTTTATTATACATGAATATTTTTAATATTTATAATATTTGTAATAAATAATGTATATATTATATATATATATATTAGTATTTTTAATATCTTTTTTATTTTATATATTTATATATATAATTGTATAATATATTCATAAAAAATAGTCCATCAAAATTAGGTAAATTTAAATATATCATTGATTTATATATACTTAATTTATAAATTAGTATATTTATTAGACAATTATAAATGACTTAATGTATACTTAAATTAATAAAGCTTTTATTTACTAAATTGACAGTTGTAAATGACATAATTTATAAATTAGTGTTTATATATATATAAAATCTCTAAATTAATCAATGTAATAACTATATTTTATAAATATTATATTATAACATAATAATAAATTATATATAGTTTAATATATTAATATTTTATTATTATTATTATTATTATTATTTCATATATTATAATAATATAATATTATATATTATAAAAATTATTATTTTATAATAATATTTATATAGTATAGTCTATAATAATATTATTATACTAACAAATTATGTTTTTATTGTATAATATAATATATAGAAACCTCATTGTAATAATCAATATATTTAATATCTTATAATATAATTATAAATGTAAATTAGAATAATAATAATAATATATTTTATTTTATTAATCTTTAAATTATATATACTATTATATATTTTTTATATTATTATAAAATAATAATTAATTATATATATTAATATTATTACATCGATAGGTGTTCCCTAGAATGACATCTAGGGGCAGGAGGTGAAAGGGTGTAATGGCATGAGTAAGTTGGCAATTAATTAATTGGAAGCCGATTTAATAAAATAATTTAACATGGGGAGGTATGGAAGAGTGTAATTAATAATTAATTAGAAGTGGACTTTAAAATTAAAAAAAATGTTTATTTATTTATATTTGTTATTGTGGTAATTTTATTTACTTTAAAATATAAGAATTTATTTAGTTAGTTTATATTTATCATTTTGGTAATTTTATTTAATTTAAAATAAAAGAATTTATTTATTTATTTACCACCCTGGAATATGAAAATGAAATTGGAATGCTTGATTTCTTGAATATCAAGAACTAAAAATTTTCTCGCAACTTTTCTTATATTAAATTATGTCAATCTCTTCATTCAAGAGATGATATTATCCCTTTAATTTTAAAAAGACAAATATTTGACATTAAAAATGATATAATAGAATATAACTAACATAATTAAAATTATAGTAACTTAAATTTTAAGATAATTAACACACATATCTTACATAAATCTATGTACAATATACTGATAGATATCATTTTTAAAGTACATATATCGTATTGAATTGTGAGTGCCTTAAGAATGATATCTATCAATGTATTTTAAATAGATTTATCTAAGATATGTATACTAATATTATATATAATTTATTATTATATTAAAATATATAGTGATATAATATTTATAAAATATAAATATAATAATATATTATATAATAATAACATATATATAAACTTAATTATATATTATATCTTAGAATCTTTATTTAATAATAAATTAAGCATTTTATTAAGTTTTTTTTTGGATTAAAAAGTACACTTTATTATATAAAAAACTTACAAAATAAAATACAACGAGTCATACAAAAAAGTGGGTGGAAAAGCCACACCCCAAAACTACATCGAGCTAAACAAGGCTCGAAAAAGCAACAAAAGAAGCTAGAAGGTCAAACTGGTCAGAAAGTCTAACACGTGTACTAACAACCAAAAAAGGATAAGGCACAACCTAAAAGACTGATCCTTAAGCAACAATAGTGAACATGGTATTAGGTGGCAGAGGCAACGGAGGGTCCTGAGGCTTCCCTCCCCACCCCCCATCAGCTAGGGGGTCCTCATCTAAGGTAAGAGGCTCCCACCCATCATTATGTTGCTCTTGAGTTTGTTAAAAATGTTCAAGATTCTATTGAGGTAGAGAAATGGCAAGCACTAGGTGTGGAAATTTGTCCTACTGGGGAGCTGCCCAACCTCCTCAACTGCCACTATCATGATGAGATGAACCATGCTGAGAAGATGCCCAGCTAGAGTGAGGAAAGGAGATCCTCTTACTCTGAGACCTACACTTCAGGACATCGATCACCAGACTCCACCACCACATCCCCAATGAAGAGTGTGATTGAGCGACTCCTGACTGACAACATAAGGGGCATCACCCCAATGATCTAGTAGCTCTTGTAAGTGGTAAAGTTGTAGCCACACTTTCTTTATCTGGCTTTGGATCTAAAGGGTAACATTAGAGATCACATTAATTTTTTTAGAAATTGAAAAACCAATTTCCATAGTTTCATTGTTAAAACAAGATTTATTTATAGACTTCCAGTTCTAAAATAAAATATTAGTGCAAAAAATCTATCAAAATTTGTTGTATCTTGTAGGTAGCAAGGTTGAGTCCCCCAAGAGAGCCATTTTCTAGGTGAATATTTCAAGCTTGAAGGGTTTAAAAAGAGAGTGAATCCATCTCCAAGTAGACTAAGCATGGGGACAAAACCAAAAAAGGTGTTTAATGGTTTATGGGTGATGGAAAGCATGAAAAGTGGGATTAGGAACCCCCATCTACTTGAGTTGATGTCCAACAGGGAACCCATGATACATAATACACTAGAGAAAGTGAGATTTTTTAGGCTCCAATAGAGTCCCCCAAATATTATTGAATCTCCTCAGTGAGACATGGTGAAGAGAGTTAAGACTCCATCATTGATTGAGCACCTGAGTGTTGATATGACTATCAAAATCAATGGCTCTTTTGTCATACAAAGCATATGGAAGGCCTTGGATAAATTTAAGTCTCACCTGGTCTGGGTTGGAGATGGATTCAAGACTGGCCTATCTATTAATTCACAATCTCTATGGTGGTCCCCTATTCTCAATTTACACAATGTTCCTTTTGCCATGGTGCCTTGGATAAAATGTCTTAGGCTTTTTAAAAAGGGTATTCACCACATTGATGATCTTTTTTATAAGATATCTCGGGACTGGTTACCTTGGGAGATTGTGAAAGCTAGGTTTGTTAAGTTTTTAATTTTTATTTAAAAAAAAATCCAACTTAAATTTTATGATGTAATTTTTTTTTTCATCATTTTTCAAGTGATACATCATGAAATATCTTGGTTCAATTTAATTTGTGTTTCTCAATATAATTTTATTGAGTTTTTCTTACCATTATAAGGCAATTAATGCATTTTTATAATTCATTTTTGTTTCTACTTTTTGAAATAATGTGGCTTTACAAGTAAATTAATGTTTTGATTCATAATATTACACATCAAATTATGGAAAAAGATAATTATATTTTTGTTTTAAAATGTCAATTTGAATGTAAAAAGACAATTTTTTTATTGTAAATATATCACATGACTAGAAAATACATGAAATACAAAAAATGGTTGACATTTTCACTATTCAAATTACTTTTATTTAAAAATGATCAAGTTTCTTTAATAAGTGATGTTTCTCCCTCTAAAGAATGTATTAATTTGCAACATCTTGTTTCTAACCTTAGTTTAAAAATCATGCAATTAATTTATTATTTTAATGGTGGCCTTCGAAAATATGAAAATGACATTGTTGAATCCATTTTGTTTATATCTAATATGAAATTTATAGGGTTTAATTTTAGTGATTTTAATAGTAATGTGAAGTCATATTGTCCCACTCACTATTGCATAATATTGTTTCTCATATGACTTTTGTTGATTATAATACTTCTTATACTCATACTTTAGTTAAAAATGGTAAATTTTGTGAATGTCATGGCAAACATGAAAATCATATTTTTAAATGTTAGAAATAAGTAAATCTTGTGGTAAATCAACTTATGACATTTGTATTATTATAAAATCACTAAAACACCTAATTCAAAGGTTAAACTAATTTGTATTTTGAAATTTGTAGTAATTTCTAGAGACTTTGACGAGTCTTCTTTTGATAGTGCCTCAATTGCTTCAAGTAGGATATCTTTTACAAAAAGTGACAAATCTTCTTTACCTCTCTTACTTAAAATTCAAAATTTTTATACATTCCTTACTTTTATGTTTACTATTTTTTGGTAAGTTATCAAAGAAATATTCTTTGTTTGAAGTTAATTATTTTTGGCTAAATTATTTTCATGTAATATTTAGTACTTTGTTATGAAAGTTATCTTTTTCTCATTATAACTTGTATTCGATTTTTTTTATTACTTTATTATATGTAGATTATATTTTATTGCATATTATTTACTTAACATGAAGACTGGTGTAAGCTTGTGTGTTTTACAGGTATAACGAATCTTTTCTTATCATCTTTTTTTAATTGGTCCTTATCAATAGACCTCTGTTGAATTCACATGCATTCATTTTTCATGAAATTATGTGGATATTAACTAAAAATAAATAAATAAATTCATTCTATAGATGAACACACGATAAATTTTCATCTTGGAAGAAAATTCATTTTATAAATTTTAGTGTATTTGAGCAAATATTCTTTATTTGGAAGGCGTCAATGTTAAGCTTTGTCTAAATCACATCATGTTAATGAAATTTCATTATATTATGCAGAAACCACTTATTTTCATGTTGTTTTTGTGATTTTGGAGGTTTTAAATTTTGACCATAACATAATGTTTATAAGCTAACTATTTTTAGTCTTTTTAAATTTATTAGGTCATTTTAAAATATAGAATTTTTTTGCATTTATTTTATTGAATTTGATTGATCTCAACATGCCTTTTTTGATTCCATTTTGATGAAATTTGTACATTTTCCTTTTTTCATTCATTAAAAATTAAGCTTTAAAATTGGATACTAATTCCTTATTTGGTCAATTCTATAGACACATTTACTACAAAAATAAGGGGAAAAATATAGCATATTTTCCTAGTCAGTATCTAGAGTTGTAGTTTGATTTATATGAAATTGAAAATGAGTGGGATAGATCCAAGAAATCACCTAAAAATCAAAATATTCAAAATTGTATATTTCAATAGGGAATGACAGTGAAACCACCCATTTTTTATGTCATTTGAGTGTGCATCTTCTCATCATCTGATATTATAAATTGTATTAAAAATATAGAGTTAATGGTTGGTAGATATGTGACAACAAAGTTAAATGTTGGATCCCTTTACAACACATTTTTTAACCCACTCCTCAATAGGGGGTGTGTGGTGTGGGGTAGGGGGAGGGGGAAGGGGGTAATGCCCCACCCCTACTATTATTGAAGTAAGAAGTCAATCCCCTATTTTTAGGAAGATGAATTCCACTGAATTATATTTTTAGGAAGGAAAGTCCTAATGGAATTTTTCACTATTTTTAGGAGGAATCATAACGGTACTTTGGTAATTAGGTGTATTTATCTTTATGGAGTTCACATGTAATCTACATGAGTTTGTATGTGATCTATTCATCTCGAGTTAATAAATTATAATATCTTACACTGTGGATTTTTCCTTAATTATGCTAAGGTTTTACCATGTAATTCTAGTGTTTTGTCTCATGCATGTTTAGTTGAATTATGTCTGTTATTATAAATTTGTATTCTATTTATTGGGTATTTATTATTGCAAAGTATCTAGTTTCCTAATTAGTGGTATCAGAGTGATGTTACTCTTATTTTACAACAACTATGTTATGGATTTGAAAATGTTTTCTATATGATCCAAAACTCAAAAGTTCTAGTTGATAAATATTTCAATAGCATAGAAATAACAAGTAACAATGAATTCTTTGAGAAGAGATGTAGTATTACTCAAGATCGCAATACAAATATATGCTTATCTCTGGGAAGAGATGTCTGTCTTCACATTTTGGGTTACCTATTCATTTATACACATTTTGAAAGCATGGGGAGGATGTGGAAGGTCACCAATATCAAGGGAGATTAAGTGGTAAAACTTCAAAGATTTAAAACAATATAGAATTTGAGGAATTACTATTTTTAGACTGCACTACTAAAATTGAAATTTGGGGCACTTTCATTGGGTTTTTGGGGGTCAAACTTCATTGAGTGGAGATCCATGCCATCTCAAGATGTTATCCTCATTCTTAGCTTTCCAACATTCAAATGGCGAGTCAATTGGAGCTACGGTACAAAATTTATGGCTCCCGAAAGTTCCGTCATCAATTGGGGTGGAACTGTCACCCGAATTGTTGCCTAAATTATTGCCCGGATCACTATAACAAATCAAATGGTAAAAGTTATGAATGCAAAGTTTGAGGTGGAGAAGTTTGTATTGAGGAAATTGTCCAAAATAATTTGGCTAGTTCATCTCAAACAACATTTACTTTGGTGAATAAACCACAGACTCCCTGATATCAACAAAACATTTACAATTCAAGAAAACCAACTTCAAAAAATGTTAATCAACCCAAAAATCAATGTCTCACATACTCGACTCAAGGAGTGAACCTAAACAAGGTTATAGATTGTAGGGTGTATATCCATAATAAATCCATGCAACAGTGGCACATACCACCCCAACATAATTATATTCCACTTGCCAATGAACCAAACGTGTAAGAGTGGAATTTGATGAAAGAAATTGTGTCATGATTGGAGATAGAAAAAAAAATAAAAAATTATAAATTTGATGAGATATGTCTATATCTATTTGATTTAACCATTCTTCAAGTCCCATTTCTACCTCATTTTGAGGCACCCAAATTTGATAAATATAAAGGAAAGGGTGACCCTCATGA
Organism: Torreya grandis; assembly: GCA_037957365.1. Taxonomy (NCBI): domain Eukaryota; kingdom Viridiplantae; phylum Streptophyta; class Pinopsida; order Cupressales; family Taxaceae; genus Torreya; species Torreya grandis. The sequence goes on from JARHVA010009980.1 coordinate 99,250, forward strand.
ACACAATCATACATTTTTTTTATTATGCTAAGAGGCATCTTATAACATCATTTATTTACTTCATTTGTTTCCATGAAGTTTAGCAGGACAAGATTCAAACTAAATTTTTAAGTTACCGAAGGGATTGGTTGCATATAATAATGATCTATCTAATTTTTTTTCAACCACTTCACTTATAATATTGAGCATGAATTGACTATTGTTGACTTGTGCAAAGCCAAACAACAAGATGGAGAAATATTCATAGCATATCTACAATAGTGGAGAGCATTAACTAGATGCTTTCAACATAGTTTGCCAAATAAATAGTTGGCTGACATTTTTACATAGAATTTACACCCTGAGGTGGTGCATAATCTATAACTTGCTTGTGAAAACACATTTGAATAAATCATAGAAAAGGGTGTGCATATTAAGAAGAAACTTATTATAAAAGGCCTTGTCAAGATTTGTTCATAGGGTCAATTATCAAATCAGACCCAATCTCCTTGTCAAATAGTTACAACAGAGAAACCTAAAGGTTTCAACAAGAACATGAACATGGTTAGAAATGGAGTAACTAAAGAAAGACATGTACAAATGATGCAAGCCCTACTAGCTTTAAATGTGCAAATAACTCCACTAAATCCAACAAATACTTTGTAAAGAGTCCCTCCTCGAATGATATTTAATAACGACTTCATAGTCTTCAGCAAACTAGGAGAGCCTATTGAGGTAGTGTTCTAAAATATTGTAGCATCTAATTTGATTATATGGCCTATATGAAGGCCATTTACCGAGGATCAACCTAAACTAAATTGGTATCAGGGAAACAAATTTTACAACTTATATCATGTTGTTGGTCATAGTGCTTATCATTGTGTTTAATTATAACCCCTTATTAAATATTTGATTGAGAGTAGTGAAGTTGAGATCAAACTTTCTCCATATGACACTAATCAAGATATGAGAATATACAAAGATCCATTTCCTTGACATAACTAACAACCACTGAGAAACAATCATAACCAAAGATAGAATCAATGGCAAAATCAGAATCAAGGTCAAAATCATAATCAACATGATCATAATTAAGATCAAAATACCCATGATACCAACTTGGGTCACAATAACATGCCTTACGACTCAATAAATACAATGGGATGCATTTCTATAAACCACATTGCCACTATCATTGTTAAATCCCAAGAACCATCCCATGCTTCTCAAAGTACTAGACCCATTATTATAGGGTCATCACCCTATCCCTCAAGTAACACCACATTGATTTCATGAAATTCTATTGCACGTCCATTTTCATGGGTTAATATTTTTGGACATCATCTTTCTTTTAATTATAATGGCTCCTCATTGAATTTAAATTGATCAAATGCAAATAGATGCCCACAAGTCACCTTATAAGGCCCTTTACCTTTGTCTTCTAATTATTAAGGCCCCTTACCACCTCTAGATTTCACAGTTGTAATTAGATGCTCATGAGTTACCATTCAGGGCCCTTTTCCCTCTTCTTCTTCCAATAAACTCAATGTGAACATTGTGCCAACCAAGGCCAAATCATCTTGCCCTACTATTGAAAATTCGTATAGTCTATCAAACCAACTGAGTAAAACCCTTACGTGGATTTCTATTTTATATCTCTTGCATATGTCTAAAGTCCATAGAACTATTTTGAATAACCTTTTACAATAATCTACTATTCCCCAAGTTATTAATGTTGAATAGTTTAAAACACTAGTAGGACATTTATCTTCATTTTGATAGCTCACATTTGATCAAAAAATCATGTCTACTCTTGGTCTAAGCCATAATAACCCCTTATATATAGAGGTCATCATTGCAAACCATAAAATCAAGCAAGTTATTATAGATAATAGTTTAGGGCTGAACATAGTGGCTCTCAAATTGGTACCAGAGATTGGCTACACTATGAAAGATATTTAGCCATAGATGATCACCATAAAGGCTTGACAATGTCAAGAGGGAATCTTTTGGTATAATTTGTTTGATAATTGTTATTGTCTCTGTGCCCCATCACACATTATTACATATAATAGATATTAATTTTCCTTATAACATACTTATTTTTCATCTTTATATCCATGAAGTAAAGGCCATTCCATCCACCTTTCATTAGTGGCCTAATTTTCCCCATGATGAGATCAAGGTTACTATTCTTGCCGATCTATAGCCTTATCAGTATTGTGAACATCTAGAGGCTGAGCTATGCAATTATAACTATTGTGCTAGTTCTAAATTCATTACAAAGAAGAATAAGTAAATAGTTTCACATACATCAAAATCCAATTATATCAACCTTACTGACCTTGATTCCACTTCAATCAATTCATTTCCCATAACTCTTGCAAAACATGTTGTTATAGAAGACATAGGCATTTCCATGTACCATCTTAAAGATGCCTTTCATTTCACTAAGTTACCTAAGTCTCCCAAAACATTTGGTAAACCCAAACATTCCAAAATCCCTAATAGACCCAACTTATTATAGCAATAGAAGAAAGAAATAAAAAACAACCAATGATATTTTTACCTTCTACTTTGCCAAAACCAGATTGATAAGATTTAACTGAAGGAGATTGGTTACATTCTGATAGTATTATTGAGTGTTTTCAAAATCCAAAATATCTTATCCTTAATTAGATCATGGATAATTTTGATTATATAGGAAAAGGCCTTGGCCCACAAGCACAAGGAAACCTGGAACCTTTATCAGTTGGTATACTTAATTTAAATCACGCTCTTGGATTTATACTACCTGGGGGTGACCTCATGAATTTTGATAGTGATTATTTTGAATCGAATAGTAATAGGACTCCTGGCAGTGATTTAGCATCCCATTATATCCTTTTCAATGATCTTATTGACATAGATTTATTTGATTCAAATTCCATTATGACCTTAACACCCCATTGTTCCCTATTCCTTTGTCATCCCAAACTCATTGATTGGGACTAGAAAATTTGGTCATATGCCTTGATGAATTCTAGGATGAAGAATCAATTATAGAATACATGGGCCTAAGAGATGGATTGCCTATTAGAAATCATAATCAAGGCTTTGATTATTCATTGGATCATTCTACTTACTTTGGAGAGAAGGCAAACTTTCTTTGTCATAACAAAGATAAAACATTGAGATATTTAGGTGAAAACCTCTTTGAGGTGCTCATTGGTCAGGGAAAAAGTAAATATAAAGATAATACCTTGAGTGAAAACCTATTTTAGGTGATCTTGGATGGGAAATTTTGCTCATCCCCCAAAGACACACAAGTTCCATCAAGTCCTAGATCTATATCCAATACTAGCATTATGTTAGAACAACAACAAGTCTATGAATATCTCACTCTTGATTTTTCATAGATTTTTTCTAGTTGGTAATTACCTGATTAGGTGGATTTAGATTCATCACATTATCTAAAGCTTTGGGAGGAACAATAAAAAATTATAGCAAAATAAGTTGATCATGGTCACACATTGCCTACTATTCTTGAATATGGTTCTATACTTCTTGTTGAGAACACCGTTTAAGTGAACTTGGGAACATATGATAAACCAAAAATTGTTTACCTTGGAGCTTCCCTTACTAAATTAGAAAGAGAACACATTATATCCATTTTAATGGATTTTATTGATATTTTTGCATGGGCATATTTTGACATGCCAAGCTTAGAACCTCACTTGGTTGTGCATCACCTTGTTGTTCATCCAGATGCCAATCTAGTTAAATAAAAATTAAGGAAGATACATCTATGCATTGATATTTTGGTGAAATCCATATTAGATAAGTTATTGGGAACAAGCTTTATTAGATCACTGGACTATTCTGAATGGATATCAAACATAGTTTTAGTCAACAAAAAACCAAAGGATATGTCTTTGTACTAATTTATGAGATATCAACAAAGCATGACCCAAAGATGATTTTCCTTTGCCCAATATCAACATGATTATTGATTATCCTACTAGGTATGAGATTTTATCCCTCATGGATTGATTTATTAGATATAATCGGATCAAGATAGCCCAAAAAGATCAACATAAGACTATGTTCACCACTCTGTGGGGAACATTTTATTATCTAGTCATGCCATTTGGATTGAAAAATGTTGGATCTACTTATCAACATGATATGACTATCATCTTCCATGACATGATTCATGATATTGTTGAGGAATATGTTGATGACATCTTAACTAAATCAAGAACATGTGCTAGACATCCTGATATTCTACGAATAATCTTTGAGAGACTTCATAAATATAAAATACACATAAATATTAAGAAGTGTGTCTTTGGTGTCACTTCAGTGAAATTGATAGGTTTTATTGTATCACAAAGAGGGATCAAAATTGACCCTACTAAGGTTAAGGATATTTTTAAAATGCCTATACTTTTAAATCTTAAATAGCTCTAAAGATTACAAGGAAAGATCCATTCTATCCATAGGTTCATTTCTTAATTGTCAGATCAGTGCCACCAATTTACACATCTCTTAAAGAAATGGGTCACATTTAAATGGGATCAAGAGTGCCAATTAGAATTTACAAAGCTCATAACATATTTGACTAACCTACTAGTTTTGAGACTGCCAACACCTGGACAACCATTGCTTTTTATATATCAGCAACTAAACATGCAGTGGGGGCACTTTTGGCCCAACATGATGATTAAGGTAAAGAACATGTAGTCTATTATTTAAGCTACCAACTAGTGTCTTATGAACACAATTATATTCCTATTAAGAAGGTGTGTTTAGTTATGGTGTTTACATCCCAAAAGTTGTGACATCATATGCTGAATAACAAAACCATTATTATTTTTAAGGTGGATCCTATCAAATTTTTATCATGTAAAGCAACTCTCATAGGACATGTGGCTAAATGGGTCATGTTCATAAGTGAATTTTATGTTAAGTATCAAAATTAGAAATCTATCAAATGGTAGGTTATTGCTAATCAACTTGCAGAGGCCCCTATTATAAACACCCAACCGCTTAGATTCAACTTTCTAGATGATTATATTATGATAGTTGAAGAAGTAAAACATGATCCTGAATAGTGGAAACTATTATTTTGTGATTCTTTTACTTCTCATGGATATAGAGCTAGAATTTTTTTGATTAAACTACAATGGGATCTGATTCCCAATATATTTGACATTTATTTTCATTTTACCAATAATATGGATGAATATGAAGCTCTTGTTGCAAGACTTCATCTTGTAGTACATTGGGATATTAGGCATTTAATGGTCTATGGGGATTCTCAATTGATTATCAATCAAACCACTAATCAGTATCAAACTAGAGATGACAAGCTTGTACGTTACAAACAATTTATGGATAATCTCAAAACTCATTTTAAATATTTTCAATTTGAGCAAGTACCAAGGTCCAATAATAGATCTGCTAATGTAATGGCAATAATAGGGTCCATGATATAGATTGATAGTAATGATAAAGAGTATTAGTTTCTCATTGAAAACCTTCTACAACTTGCACATGTCTTGCCAGATTCAAGAAAGGTATACGCCATTACTAGTCCCAATCCCCCACATGAACTACCTTGGTATCAAGATTTTTATAATTATTTCCATGATCATGTTTTTCCCCTAACCTTTCTAACAATCATAAAAAACTATTCATTCACCAAATATCTTGTTATACCCTCCTTTGAAACATGATTTATCATAAAGGCTCTGATGGAACACTACTTTGTTGTTTATCTTCAGGGAATCCAAGCTAATGTTTAAAGATGTTCAAGAAAGAATGTGTGGGGCCCACACCAATGGTGTAGTATTATCTAAAAAGCTCCTTTGAATAAGTTACTATTGGCCCAAAATGGATACAAATGCTTGAAATTATGTACGTGTGTTCCTTGTCAACAACATGGAAATTTGATACACACACCTTCTTTGCCACTACAATTGATCTCTACACCATGGCCATTTTCTACATGGGGCCTCGATCTCATCAAAAAAATAAACCCAACATCTTCAAATGGATATAAACATATTTTAACTAATACCAAGTATTTTAGTAAGTGGATTGAGTCCATTCCTCTTAATTTGTCATCGGTAGGTAGATTTCCAAGTTGATACATTACCATATCATTTGTTGATATGGCATCCCAGCTCGCATTATATCTAATAATGGTAGATCATTTTTAAACATAGATGTTAAAGACCTTTGTGCCAAATTTAAGATCAGGCACAATAAACCCAGACCATATAACCCATAAGACAATGGATAAACCAAGACATCAAACAAAACCATTTTATCCATATTAAAGAAGATTTTCAATGATGGTCATAATTGGCACTTGAAATTTTTTCTTGCCCTTTGGGCTTATTGAACTAGTCATCAAACACCTATAGGAGCCACTCCACACTCTTTTATTTATGACACATAAGCTATTATATCGATTGAGATCGAGCTACCTTCACTGAGAGTATCTTTGGAGAATATTCAAGATGACTAAGATTATAGAGTCTCCAAATTGGAATAACTAGAACTTCTTGAGGGCAAACATTTGGCTACCCTAAAAAACTTACAATCCTATCAAAATATATTGTGGAGAAGCTACAACAAGTGCATTCTCTCTCAAGAGTTTGATATTGGTGATTTGGTCTTGAAAAAGAATTAAAAGAACATAAATGATAAATGCAAGAAAAAGGGTAAGTTTCAACCCAATTGGCTTGGCCCTTATGTTATCACAAAAAATTATGGATTGGGGGCATATCAACTAGCTAGTATAGGTGGTGAAGTACTTCCAGATCCCATGAATATTTTTCATCTCAAGAAGTTCTACGCTTGACAAATTTGAACCATTGTCTACAAAACCCCTTACTTGGGGGCAACTTATGCTGAAGTTTTTTATCCTACCATTATATTCTAGACTGTCCCATGATGGACTGCATTCTTTGTATTTTGACCTATCCTAAACCATTCTTTTGAGAACCACATTATTTTATGATTATGGATAGTTGAAGCTTTGGACCATTAGCACTCTGGATCATTTAAATTCCATCTTAACTCATTTTATCCCACCTTGGATGGTCTTATTTTGGACCATATTCATTTTGGACCATTTTTTTTAGAACCACATTCTTTTCATACCTTAGGCCATTGTAACCTAGATATATTTTACCCCTTGACCAATTATGATCTTGATTATGAATAATAGGCATTCTGAACACATTCAATGTTGGTTCTACAAAGCAGTTCAACATGGATAGTATTTTGCAGTGTCTTATTATAGACAAGTGCACACAGATCCATCTTTAGCTCAATATCTTTGCCTAATAGATGGTTTTGTAGGGTTATCTCATGCTACATACTATTCTATTTTTATTTTATTATTGTTTGGTAGATACTATTGCCTTCGCAGGACCTCACTCTCACTGATTTATGAGCATGGGCCATTATAGCCAAATTTATCTATTATTAGAGATCCTGTTATTAAATGAGTATCTCCTTGATTAGTTGGTTCCTTATTCCATTATTTATATCCATGATGGGTTGTTATAGCTTGATTTAGATGTTATTAGAACTCCTACTCTTGGATGAGCATATCCTTGATTAGTTGGTTCCCTATTCCATTATTTATATCCATGATGGATGACTGTAGCTACTTTAGCTATTATTGAACTCTTACCTATGGATGTGCATCTCCTCAGCTAGGTAGTTCCCCCATGCCTTTTTTTAAATATTTCATTTCTGTTGTTTATCCCAAAAACACAAAAACATTATAAAATGATCAAAAAAATAACCAAAAACATTTTCTTCTACTTTTGTTTATTCTATGCATCCCAATGCACTTGTTGTTTTACAAGACCATTCTCATTTATACGCTCTCACCATTTTGTGAGCCCATTTTCCTTATTTCCTCTACAAGATTTATCTTATTTTCTTATCATCATTTTTATTCTATCCCATTTCCTCAGAGAATTACATTTGTCTTGAATTTCATGTTGGACCTCGTGTCTATGAAACTATAGAGGTAACATCCACTTGTCTTATACATTTGAAGTAATCTCATCCACCCCCTTAATTTTTCTTATTTTCCCCCCATTTTGTTGTCTTGTTTCCCTATCACTTAGGGGCAACTTTGTGTCCTTATTTTTTTGACGCTATCATAGAAAGTAATGCATCTACTACATGTGCATGAATAATTATTTTTAAATTGCACTAACATTATGACTAACTCTTGTTTATGTGTGCTTATTTGATTTTTATTGGTATTTTGTTGTGCTTTCTTATCTCTTATTTTATTTTCTTCTTGTTCCTTCTTGGTATTTTGTGTTCCTATTTTGTCTTGTTATCTTTTTTTCTTTTTTAAGTACATCTTGATAACACACATGGAGCTTGATTATTCATATCCTAATTTCATGTTGTTTATTAAGTTGTTTTTGTATGGATTTTCCACATTCTTGTTCCTAATTAAGTCTTGATTTTTCATATATTGATCTTAAGTTAGGTTCATTTATGTTTTGTTTTTATATTTGTTTTTGTTTTCTGTTTAAGTATAAATAGTTGTAACTATGGTCTTGGTAGTTCATATCATTATCCTTATTATAAATATTCACATTTGAACCGGCTCATCACAATTAAAATACAATGTCATTATAAGTTACTCATACTTATGACGCATAATTTCATTTTTCTATAGCAAGCACTATGTGCTTTGGATCCAAGTCTCAAAATCAATGTAGCTCCAATGATCAACTTTCTAGTGCACCAATAAAACTAGATACCAATGGCTTATTTTGTACATGATGATATGCAATATGTGTATATCTTGGCATATATTATGAGTCTAATCAAATAATGGTTTGATTTTCTTCTATTATTCATTCTTCATTCCCTTTTCTCCCACTTTTGGGTGAATTACATTGGCTTGAGGTCCATTTAGACTATATGAGTAGTGCTTGGATACATGACGTATCTTGGGTTAGTTCAGCCACTCTTTATTCTTCTTTTCATTTTTTTCATCATTTTGTGCATCCTTGTATGCCTAGTTTTAAATGACTATTTCACTCATTCGACCATCGCATCTACAATGCACCTGCTCATTTTTAATCTATGAATTAGGTTATATTATTGAGATATGCTTATAAATTTTCCATACTAGGGCAAAACATTTGAACCAATAATAAATCTAAATTAGACATATTGGGGCACAATTATTTATCAATGATCAAAATCATCCCTACTAGGGCAAAATTACTTTACAAACCAATCAAATTTGCTCTACTGGGGAATTATTATTTCTTTTCTTTGGAGTAACTCTCTCATTTTTCTTATAATTCTAAGTTCTATATAATTTTTCCTTTGTTTTGGCAATGCTTTAGTGTGCAACTTGTATTGGGATCATACATTCCCTAAGCGTGCAACTTGCACCCTAGCTTTGGGTGTGTTTAAAGTGTGATGCTTATTTTTTTGGATTGTAAGCTTCCCATTCCCCCCATCTTTAGGGCCCATTATATTCTAATTATATTTTCATCATTAAAAATAAACGAGTGTAAGAATTATCTTAATATGGATTTAATCTCATCCATGGGTTAATTTCACTTTCTCTCTCTTTTTGAGAGTCCATCCTTCTCTTTCATTCTAGTATGTCTTCTCAAGGGGGCATCATGGGTCATTTCCTTCCAACTTATTCTTGATAAAATTTTTATTTGAAAAGGCATTTCTTCATTGAATGTCTTGTCACACCTTATTAAATAGGGGAAAAATGTAGACATCTAATTCCTAACACCATTGTGTTGAAATTATCAATCTTACTCAAAATTTATGTAAACACATAATTTAAGCCAAAACCACTTAAACATGCTAAATGGTTCAAGCTTGTCATATACAAGTGCCAATTAGCCTAATGTATCCCTAAATGGGGTAATGCATTTTATGTGATTGTTAACTTGTCTCAAATAATTTTGAGTCAAGATGATGAAAAGATAATTTGACACCCTGGATCACTAAATTTCTTTAATTCAGAAGCACATAACACGTGCATGTGTTATTTTGTATCCATAATGTCCTAAATGGTATATTGGTTTGTAAGCACCTAAAATCTTCTTCTAATTCCACTCCAGTCAAATTATGACCCAATAATATGACATTCTAACCAGTTTAATTAATAGTGTACAACCAATTTATAAATAATTGCATAAAATTTGATTAATCTCACTTAGGCAAATTAATCCAAATTAAGAGCTTAAGTGGAAAATATATGAAAGTTATTAAATATATATTAATTGGAAATTGATTCCTAATATCTACATCATCAAATGAAATGATTTATGAGTTGGTATCCATAAGTCATAAATGTAACAAATATCAGGTTGAAGGCCTCCCATGTCTCTTTAATGCCCCTTCCAAATATTTATGAGGGTATTTATGGATTTATTATACAAAATTAAATTAATTCATGGCCACACATCTTGGTCTAATATGGAAAATTATGGCTGATTCTAATCAATCTCAAAACTCTATAAATAAGAGGGCTAAAATCACCATTTTAAGCTTAATTTGTGTAAACTTATTATGCAAAATTCTCTCCACAAGACATGTGTATGGTATGTTTATTATGCTTAATTTTCAATAGGATATATTACATGACATGAAATAATCCATGTCATTTTTAAATAATATATTGATGGCATCCTATCTAAATCAAGAACATGAGCTAAACATCCTGATGTTCTATGGAGAATATTTGAGAGACTTCATGAGTATAAGGTCCATCGAAATCCTAAGAAGTGTGTCTTTAGTGTCACTTCAATAAAATTGTTAGGGTTTATTATATAAAAAATAGGGATCAAATTTGATCCTACTAAGGTCAAGGCCATTGTTGAAATGCCTCCACCTTCAAATCTTAAACAACTCCAAAGCCTGTAAGGAAAGATCCAATCTAATTGCAGGTTCATTTCATAATTGGTAGATAAGTGCCTCCTATTTATATATATCTTGAATAAAGGGGTCAAGTTTTAATGGGATCAAGAGTGTCAAATAGTATTTTAAAAACTCATAACATATTGGCCAACCCACTAGTTTTGAGATTGCCAAGACCTAGACAACCATCGCTTCTTTACATTTCAGTGACTGAACATGCACTAAGGGCACTCTTGGCCCAACATGATGACCAGGTTAAAGATCATGTAGTTTATTATTTAAGCCTCACACTAGTGTCTTATGAACACAATTATATGCCTATTGAAAAGGTGTGTTTATCTATGGTGTTTGCCTCCCAAAAATAACAATACTATATGTTAAATAATAAAACTATTATTATTGCTAACATGGATCCTCTCATATTTTTATTATCTAAAGAAGTTATCATAGAATGCATGACTAAATGGGTCATGTTATTAAGCAAATTTGATGTTAAGTATCAAAATTATAGAGATATCAAGGGGCAAGTTATTACTGATCAACTTGTAGAAGCACCAATTATAGACAATCAACCACTCAGATTCGACCTCCTAAATGATTCTATTATGAAAATAAAAGTACAACATGAACTTAAATAATAATGAAAGCTATAATTTAATGGTTCCTTTAATTCTCAAGGATCTAGAGTAGGCATTGTTTTGACTACACCATAAGGGGATCTGATTCCCAAAGCATTTCATATCAATTTTCATTGTACCAATAATATCACTGAGTATGAAGTAATTATTACCACATTTCATCTTGTAGTGCAGTGGGATAGTAGGAACTTAATGGTATATGGTTATTCCCAATTGATTATAAATCAAACCATTGATTATTATCAAACTAGAGATGACAATCTTGTACCCTACAAGCTCATTGTGGATAATCTCAAAGCTCATTTTAAATCTCTATAGTTTGAACAAGTACCACAAGCCAATAATATATCTACCAATGCAATGGCAACAATTGGGTCCATAGTATAGATTAAAAGAAGTACTAAAGAGTATCCATTTCTCATTGAAAATTTTCTATAGCCTACTCATGTTTTCTCATATTCATAAAGGGCATGCGCTATTATTGGTCCCAATCTCCGATATGAACTATCTTGGTTTCAAGACTATTATAATTATTTTCATGATCACATTTTTCCACCTCACCTTTCCAAAAATCATCAAAAACTTCTTATTCACCACATAGCCCAATATACCCTCATAAAAATTATTTATCAAAAAGGCTATGATGGAATGATACTTTGTTGTTTATCTTTAGGAGAATCCAAGTTAGCACTTAAGGAGGTTCATGAAGGAATGTGTGGGGCCCATATCAATGGTGTAGTATTGGCTAAAAATATACTTAAAATAGGTTACTATTGCCCCAAAATGGAAATATATGCTTTCAATTATGTGAGAATGTGTGTTCCTTGTCAATAACATGGAAATTTGATATGTGCCCCATCTTTTCCACTACAGTCGATTGCTATACCATGGCCATTTTCTACATGGGGCTTTGATCTCATCAAGAAAATAAACCCAACATCTTTTTATGGCCACAAACATATTCTAATTTCTACTGAGTATTTTACTAATTGGATTGAGGCCATTCCTCTCACTTACACCACTAGGAGGTAGATTATCAATTTTATACATTACCATATCATCTATCGATATGGCATCCCAAAACATATTATATATAATAATGGAGGATCATTTATAAATAAATATGTTAAATAACTTTGTGTAAAATTCAAAATCAAGTACAAGAAATCCCCACCATATAAATTGCAAGGTAACAAATAAGCCAAGGCTTTAAACAAAACCACTATGGCCATACTTAAAAATATTGTCAATGACAGTGGCCATAATTGGCACTTGTAATTTTTTCCTTCCCTTTGGGTCTAACACACTGTTCATTGAACCCCCACAGGATCCACTCCATACTCCCTTCTTTATGTCACATAATCTATTATCTCAATTGAGATCGAGTTGCCTTCATTGTGAATATCTTTAGAGAATATTGAAGATGACAAATATTATAGAGTCTCAAGGTTGAAACAGTTAGAACTCCTTGATGGCAAGAATTTGGCTACCCTAAAAAACTTGTAATCCTTTCAGAACAAATTGCAAAGAATTTACAACAAGCACATTCTCCCTCAGGAGTTTGAAATTGGTGAATTGGTTTTAAAAGAGAACCAAAAGCAGACAAATGATGAACATAAGAATAAGGGTAAGTTCCAACCCAATTGGCTAGGTTCATAAGTGATCGTAGTAAATTATGGATCAGGGGTATACAAATTGGCTACTACAAGTGGTGAATAAATTTTAAATCCCATGAACATTGTGCATCTCAAGTGGTTCTACACTTGACAACTTTTTAACTATTGTCTACAAGATCCCTTACTTGGGGGAAACTTGTACTAAAGTTATTTTATTCTACCATTATATCTTGGTCCATCCTATCTTGGACCATATTAATTATAACCTACCCCTAGACCATTCTTACAAGAACCATATTCTTTTATGACTCTAGACAATTTAAGCTTTGGACCATTAGCACTCTAGATCATTTATATTCTAGCTTGAATCTTTTTATACCATCATGTACTGTCCTCTTTTGGACCCTATTTATTCTAGACCATTCTTTTGAGAACCACATTATTTTAATACCCTAAGCCATTATAACCTGGACATATTTTATCCCTTGACCAATTATGATCCTAATTATGACTCATGCATTCTAAACACATTCAAACCTAGTTCTATAAAATAGTTCAGTGTGGATAGTATTTTACAGCTTCTTACATATAAGTGAACACAGGTACATCAACCCAAAGTTTTTGCTTGCTAAATAGTTCTTTAGAGTTATCTCATGCTACATATTGTTCTATTATTTATCTACTATTTGGTGTGAATTTTTACTTTAGTAGTATCCCGCTCTCACTAATTTGTGAGAATGGACCATTGCAACTAGTTTAGCTATTATTTGAACTCTTGCCTATAGATGTGTATCTCCTCAACTAAGTATTTCCCTAGTCATTTTGTAAATATTTCATGTCTATTTCTTATCCCCAAAACACAAAAATATTATAAAATGATCAATAAAACAAACCAAAAAAATTGTTTTGCATTTTTATTTATTCTAAATCATCCCACACGCTTGTTGTTTTGCAAGACCATTCCCCATTTCCTTATTTCCTCTACAACATCAATCATGTTTTTCTTCTCATAATTTTTTTTGATCCCATTTCTTGGGAGAACTACATTTGGTTTGAATTTCATATTGGATCTTATATCCATGTAACTATGTAGGTAGCGTCCATTTATCTTGTACATCTGGAGTCAGCTCAGCCACCCCCTTTCTTTTCTTCTCTTCCCCCCATTTTATTCTTTACTATTTCCCTATCACTTAGGGGAAACTTTATGTCCTTTGTTCTTGTTACGTTGTTGTAGAAATTAATGCCTCTATTACATATACATGAACAATTTTTTTCCACTCACACTAACATTATGAATAACTCTTATTTGTGTGTGTTTATTTGATTTTTATTGTTGTTTTGTTGTTCTTTATTGTCTCTCCATTTTTTTTTGTTATTTGTTTGGTTTTACTCCTTTATTGTTTATTCTTGGTGATTTGTTGTTTTGGGTCTTTTATTTTACTTCTTTTATCTTATTATTTTGTTTTATTTTCTAATTACACCTTGATAGTACACAAGGATCTTGATCATTCATATCTTGCTTTCGTGTTGTCTATTAAGTTGTTCTTGCTTTGCTTTTGTACATTCTTATTCCTATTTAAGTCTTGATTGTTTATATCTTGATTTTATGTTAGGGTACATTTATGTATTGTTTTTATCTTTATTTTTTTTTCTTTTTGTTTAAATGTAAATAGTTTTAACTCTAGTATTGGTATATTTTATCATTATCCTTAGTTCTAAATATTCACATTTGAACCAGATCATTACAATTGAAATGCAAATTCATTATAAGTTACTCATACTTATAATGCATAATTTCATTTTGCTATAGTAAGCACCAAGTGATTTGGATCCAAATCTTAGAGTTAATGCATCTCCAAAGATCATATTTAAAGTGTACCAATTAAACTAAATTATGATGAATGAAGCACTAGATTATATGCAAGATGTGCATCTCTTGGCATATACTATGAGTCTAATTGAATAGTGGTCCTTTTTATTCTATTCTTCATTCCTCATTCCATTTTCTCCCACTTCTAGGTGAACTACATTGTCTTGAGGTCTATCAGGACTATGTAGGTAGTGTTTGGATACATGATGTATCTCAGGTCAGCTTGGCCACTTTCATTCTTCTATTCATCTCTTTCATCACTTTATGTATTCTCATATGCTTAATTTTTTATGGTTATTTCAGTCATTTAGACCATCACATTTATGTTTGTGCCTGCTCATCTTTAATATATGCAGTAGGTTATATACTTTAGATATGATTGCCAATTTGACCTATAGGGGCACAAAATTTAGTCCAATCACTGAATAAAATCAGCCCTACAGGAGTAATTCATTATCAGTGATCAAAATCAGCCCTATGGGGGAAAACTTACTTTATCAACTAATCAAATATGATCTACTAGGGCACATTATTATCTCATTTCTCTAGAAAAATTCTCTCTTATTTATTTTAATTCCAAGCTCTGTGTATTTTGTCCCTCATTCTAGCAAATTTTTAGTGTATAACTTATCTCAGGATTGATCATTCCCTAAGCTCATAGCTTACACCTTCCTTTGGGTGTGTTCAAAGTGTGTCACTAATATTTTTGGATTGTATCCCCCAACTTCCCCCTATCATTTTTGCAAATTATATTCTAATTATATTTTGATCATTGAGAATCAATGCGTATAAGCATTATCTCATATGGATTTAATCTAGTCTATGGGTTATTTTCACTTTCTCTCTCTTTTTGAGAGTCCATCCTTCTCTTTCATCCTCATGTGTCCTCTTAAGGGGGCATCATGGTTCATTTTCTTCCAGCCTCTTCTTGACAACTCTTTTATTTTAAAATACATTACTTCATCTGAATGTCTCACTATGCCTTCTCAAACAAAGAAAAAAATGTAAACATCCAATTCCTAACACTGTTGTGTTAAAATTGTCTATCTTATTAGAAATTTGTGAAAATGTACAATTTAAGCCAAAATCACTTAAAAACACTAAATGGTTTGATCTTGTCGTATACAACTGTTGATTTAGGATAATGTTTCTCTAAATGGGACAATGTATTTTATGTGATTATTAAGTTTTATCAAATCATTTTGAGTCAAAATGATGAAAATGAAATTTAACTTTATGAATCACTAAATTCTTCTAATTCAGAAGCACACGACATGTGTATGTGTTATTTTATGTCAATAATGTCCTAAATGGGATATTGGTATGTAACCAACTAACACCTTTTTCTAATTCCACTCCAGTCAAATTATGACCTAGTAATATGACATTCTGACCAATTTGATTAATAATGTGCAACCAATTTCTAAAGTATTACATAAAATTTGATTAATCTCACTTAGGCAAATTAATCCAAATCAAAAGCTTAAGTGGAAAATTCATGGAAGTTATTGAATATCTTTTAATTGAAAATTGATTCCTAACATCTACATCATCAAATAACATCATTTGTGGGGTGGCATCCATAAGCTATAAAAGTAACAAATATTAGGTTAAAGGTCTCCCATGCCTCTTTAATGCCCCTTCCTTCCAAATATTTATGAGGGTATTTATGGATATTATCTCCAAATTTGAATTAATTTATGGCCACACATATTGATCTCAAGATGGATGGTCATGTTTGATTATGATCAAATTCAAAAATCTATAAATAGGAGGCCTAAGACCACCATTTTAAAGCTTCATTTGTGTAAACTTATTATTCAAAATTCTCACTACAATATTTTTTTGTATATTGTTATTATGCTTAATTTAAAATAGGATAGATTAATGATAGGCATAAAATTGACTCAAATATCATGAGCCTATTTTCATTGGTGCACTTGATATGATGGAGGAGCATGGCATTCATCGTTGCTAAAGACTTGAGTACCAAATCAAGGGGAAAATCATGTTTTGAGCCACATTTGGGTGATGGGATGTTCTTGGGAAGCTATTGTATATGTGATTTGTTTTAATAGCTCTTAATTATAATTTTAAAAACCCCATTGAAGGAGTTGGTTTAGTTAGTTATGTTCTTATGCATTTTCTTCATTTTTCTTGACTAATGCTTGATCTAACTCACTCTAGATTTCATCTCTACATCTATCACCTCATTTCCTTGAGTTGCATGGCATGCTTGGAGTTTCACAAGTTATCCTTAAGGGGTGTTCATGAGGACATATTCCATATTTATTTCATGGATACATAGTGCACATGAGTACCTTATCAGGCCTCATTATTGAGACTCATACTGTGAATATGCCACTATTTATTTTTTGGATTTTGTTAGACCCTAGCTTCACTTGAGGGGAAGTGTTAGAGTATGTATTTCATGTGTATTTCTCATGTTTTCTAGTGTCATATCTAGATTTTTTTTATCTTGTAGTGAGTTTGTCTTATGTGAGTCTTTATCCCACATTGGTCAATTTAGCTAGTTTAGTATTTTGCCTTGCATATACATGCAAGTTCCTTCATTTGTACTAGCATGCTTTGATATGCTCATTTATTAATATATATGATCTACCTTGTTTTTTCATATCATATCTTTAGCTTCCTTTGTGATTTTTTGTTTCCAACACTTTGTATTTCTTGGATTAAAATGCCTTTACCATTCCTAACAAGATTAAGATTATGTCAAGAGACCAACATAAAATAATGTTCACCACTCCTTGAGAAAAATTTTACTATCAAGTTATGTCATTCATCCTCAAGAATGATGGGGACACATACCAAAGAGTTATGACCATTATATTTCATGACATGATGCATGATATTATCAAAGACTATGTCGATGATATATTGGGTAAATTTAAGACTTATGTAGATCATCCAACAATACCATGAAGGATATTTGAAAGGATTCATGAGTACATGGTTCAACTTAATCCTAAAAAGTGTGTCTTTGGTTTCAATTCAATAAATTTTTAAAGATTTATCATCTCTTATTGAGATATTGAAGTTGACCCTGCCAAGGTATAAACCATTACCAAGATACCACCACCTTCCACTTTGAAGTAGTTCCATAGTTTGGAGAAAAATCCAGTCTATCAGATGCTTCATTTCATAGTTGGATGATAAATTTCATCTCTTCACTCATTTATTGAAGGTGTTACATTTCTTTGGGATGAATAATGTCAAAAATCCTTTGAGTGCCTAAAGGAATACCTAGCTAATCCACCTATTTTGTTACCACCAATGCTAGGGAGGTAATTTTTATTATACCTATCTTCTAATGAAAAGGCCCTGAGGGAATTTTTAGCTCAATATTATGAAAATGGGAAAGAACATGCCATGTACTATCTAATCCGTACATTGGTTGCGTGTGAACATAACTATATTCCAATAGAAAAAGCTTATTTAATTATGATATTTATAACCCAAAAGTTGCATCATTACATACTTAAAAACAAGACCATAATCATTACCAAAGTATATATTCTCAAGTATCTATTATCAAAGATATATTGATAGGACCACATGGCTAAATGGATCATATTGATGAGTGAGTTTGAGATTGGGTATGTCAATGAGAAAACCATAACGGGACAAGTACTTATGGCCCAATTTGCTTAAGCTCCCCTTTTAGATACCAAACCACTCACTTTTACATTCCCAAATGAGTCCATCATGACCATCATAGAAACACCTCCTTAGGATAAGCACTAAAAGCTTTATTTTGATAGGTCATTCACATCTCATGGATTATGAGCAAGACTATTATTTGTTACACCACATGGAGATCTTATTCCCAAATCATTTTATATCAAATTTACTTGTAATAATAACATGGTTGAATTCAAATAACTCATTTTAGGGCTTCATCAAGTTGTACAATTAAACATTCAACATCTTATGGTTCATGGTGATTCTCAATTAATCATCAGTCAGGTTATAAACCACTTTTAGACCAAAGATGATAATTTGGTACCATACAATGCCATGGTGGACATTCTCAAACAACATATTGCCCACATAAATTTTGAACACATACCTCAAGCTAGTAATAGGACAATCGATGCCATGACTACCATCAGTTCTTTGATCCAAAATACAGACAAGGTGAAAGAATATCAATTCCTTGTTGAACATATTCTAGAACCTGATCATGAACCTTCAAACATTGAGATGATTTATGATATTGTTGGTCACAATTTTATTTGGTATTTAGACCTATATAACTACCTTCATAATCACATCCTTCCACCAGACCTTTCATGTAAACAAAAAAAGCCTTTACACACCAAGCCTCTCAATTACCTTACTTAGCCCAACCCTTTACCATAAAATCTTTGATGTAACTTTGCTTCATTGTTTGAATTTGGTAGAATATACATTAGTGTTTTAGGAATTTCATGAAGGAATATGTGAAACCCACACTAGTGGGGCCATCCTTACCAAAAATATCCTAGATACCAATTTAGCCAACCATGGAAGCAGATGCAGTTGCTTATGTGAAAAGGTTTGAAAAAATTCAAATGCATGCCAATTTAATTCATGCTTTAGCCAAATCACTCAAAAAAATGCTTACACCATGGCCATTTTCAACATGAGGACTCAATCTCATTAGGAAGATTAACCCTATCTCATATGACGGCCATAAATACCTCCTCACTACCACCAACTATTTCACTAAGTGGGTTTAAGCTATACCCCTCACTTATATGACTGGAAAACAAATTTTTAAATTCATCTTAAACCATCTCATCTTCCACCATGGTATCCCATCTAACATTATATCTAATAATAGTGGATCATTTAAAAATAAATAAGTCAAAGTACTCTATGTTGAGTACAACATCACTCAACATTTTTCCACCACATATTACCCCCAAGGTAATGGCCATGTAGAGCCATGTAATAATACCATTGTCAATATTCTTAAGAAGATTGTCAATGATGTTGGCTATGATTGGCACCTGTAGATACTCCATGCCCTCTAGGCATATCATACTAATTATAATACTCCAATAAGAGCCACACCATATTCCCTTGTCTATGGCACTGAGGCCATTCTTCACATCAACGTTGAGTTACCTTCTATATGTATCTCATTGAAACACATCTTATATGATGAGGATTACATAGTTTCTCACCTTCAAGATCTCAATTTACTGGATGAAAAATGCATGGCCATTGTAAATATCCTTCAAGCATATCAGAACCAACTTTATGGTTAATATAAACAATGTGTCAACATAGAGAGTTTGAGCCTAGTGATATTGTGATAAAAAAAACTAGAATAACACCATAACTGAGAAAAATAAGAAAGGCAAGTTCAAGCCTAATTAGATAGGCCCTTATGTCATTATTGTTAATTATGGCTTTAGAGCATACATGATTGCTACATCAGATGAAGATGAAATTGATGAGACTATGAACATAATACACCTCAAGAATTATTTAATTTGAGAGACCCATGATATTTTCTATGTTGATAATTTTCATTATACCATAATATCATATTCCTTGTATTATACCGTATACCATTCCATCTATAACTTCCTTATTGATCACAATTGTTTTACCCTCCCTTCCCATACTTTTTAAACTTGGTTTCATTCTATTGGTTCTTTGGGCACATTTATAGATTATATTTTGATGAAGTTTCATCATTTGATTTAGTATTTCACAAAGAGATAGTATCTTGGACCCATATGATAGTGGTTTGGCAATCACATTCTTCATTATTTTCACGTTCTACTTCATTCCTAGTGATACTAATTATAACTACCTTTGGGAAAATTAGTATCATTGAATTATGCCATTGTTTCCTAATTATAAATGCCTATGGAAAAATTAGGAGAAACACCTTTACCATGAATTCTACATCACCTTGCCATTTCTATTCTATACTATGCCATTTACCAAATTCATGAACTTGTTGTTACCTAGTTGAATTCATCTGTTGTAAGGTGAAACTACAATGACTTGAGGTCCTAATGGGACTATGTAGACAGAGCTTGATTTACATTGAGGTATTTTAAGTCACCCCTTTTCTACGTTCTTTCCATTTTATGAATAATTTAATTTTAAATGCTCTTGCCATTTTGTGAGCAACCTAAGCCACAATCTCATTGTTTAGTGAGTTGAACTATTTGGTATCTCATCATTATCAATTGAGTTAAGATGCCTCAAAATTTATAAAAGATATTAAAAAATCCTAATAATATAAAAATCATGAAAATTGGTTTAGAATTTCCATGCAAGATGTAAATATGTCAACTTTTTTTAGGATGGGACATCTTGTTTGTTCAATTTATTTCTAGACCAACTTGGTATTTTTCCTCCCATTTATGAAGAACTACATTATCCTGAGGTCCATAAAAACTATGTAGGCAACACTTGGATATATGGTGTATCTCAAGTTAGCTCGATCACACTTTTTATTCTTTATCCCTTCTTTACCTTAAGGATTCTAGGATTCCTAGCTATTTCACAAGTAGCCAATTATCCTTTAGTTTCCCCATCCTTATTGACCTTAGCCATGAACTCTCACCATTTTTTTATTTTATATTATGAGAATTGTGTATTTGACTTTGATACACTAGTGACCACATAGCTTCATCTTATGCTCTCACATTTTATGAGCAACCATTTCCAATGCTCTTGGGTTTTTATAATTTATTTACACTCTTGTCATTTTGCAATCTCATTATCCTTATCAACCTTAGACATAGTAAGCATTATGAACCTAGTTCATGTGTTAAAGCTTGTCTATTTACTTTTTAATGTGGTTTTACCCTAAACCATACTCTTGATCTTGCATGCTTTGTTTGTGTTGATGCTTTCATGATTATGAATGTCATCCCTCTATTTTTATATTCACTCACCATTTTACAAGATCATTCCCATGTTCCTCTACACAAAAATCATGTTTTTTTTCCTCATCCATTTTCCTTTATCCCATATTCTAGGATAACTAAATTTGGCTTGAAGTTCATGTTGGATCTTGAATCCATGGAACTATGTGGGAAGTATCCACTTACGTAGTGCATCTAGAGTCACCTCGGCCACCCATTCATTTTCTTCCCTTCCCCCCATTTTCTTTGTTTTCTTTCATTATCTCTTATAACCTAGGGGCAATGTTTGTATTCTTGTTTGTATCATTTTTCCCTATTTCCTAGGAGAAATATTTTTTGTCTTTTATTCTTAAATTATTATACCCATGTCTTTGTTTTATATATTAGGGTTCACCCTATCTACAACAGTAACACCTCTATGACACATGCACAAACAATTTATTTTATGTTTGCACTAATATTATAATTAACCATTATTTATGTTTGTTTGATTTTGTTTTTATTGTCTTGTTCACTATTTTGTTTATTGGTGTTTTTTTCTTCATTCATTTATTTTTATTAGTGTTTTATTGTATTTTTATTTATCAGTGTTTTATTTTGTTTGTTTTTTTGTTTGCCTATTTATTTTATTTCATTGTTGTGCCTTGACTTAGTACATATGTGTTCATTTGGTGATTCATTGCACATTATACTTAATTCTATCCATATTATTATGTTAACATTATCATCATGGCTTTACCATTGGTGCATTATTTTTATTTATTTATTGGATTAGGTGTTAGTCTTTAGGCATATTATGGATAAGGAACTATTTTAGATAATTTGGACTTATCTATAGTCTAACTGAAAAACAAATCTCAATAATACACCTACATTATTCAAAATTTTATAATATTAAATTCTATCCAATATAATAAATGAGGAATAGATCCAAATTTTAACCATACTCTTCATGTGAATCTTGCACAAAACCCAAAAACTATTCATTTTCAAAGATTACCTCCCAGCCAATTTAGGGACATAAGTCTAGATTATCTAAAATAGTCCTTGCTAGGTCATCATGGTGCATACTATCATGTGCTACACCAAAAATTAGTTTAGTGGATCTTACAAACAATGGTGCCTCATTACTTCTCCTTGTTTACTTGACACATTCTCAACTAATCCAAATATTACCTTAATATAGATTAATTAAATCACAAATGGATTTTAATCCCTACTAGTTAGGATGTTCATCTCCATACTAGCAGGTAGCCCAAATTCATGCCTATCTTTGTACTAGTTTACTCTTACTTCATGACTACATATTCAGTATGTAAGACCCATTTTACCAATTTTTTATACTAGGGAAATAATGAATTATATCATTCTTCCATCCATCTTATTAGGCCAAATTAAAGTGCTAATGATTATAATTGGCTTTGAGAAAATCATTATGTCTTGATCTATCTCGATGTGAATGATTATAACCACCTTTTTACAAATCATTATCATTTTCCTTCCCTAATGGGGCATGTTTTCATTGTGCTAATGATTATAACCACCTTTGAGCAAATCATTATCTCTATATACCCTATTGGTGAATTTTTCATTATGCTAATGATTATAACTGCTTTTGGGAAAATCATTATTTTAACCTTACTATGCCTATGCTTAAAACCACCTTTGGGTGAATCATCATTTTTTATCTAAAACTAATGGGGTATCTCACTATGACATTGATTATAAATACCTTTGGGAAAATTAGTCTTTCCAACCTCACTACCTATAGGTTGCACATTTCCTTCTTTTTGAGGGAACATTCACCAACCTTATTTACCACCCACTTCCTTGAGGCAGTATCTAGGGCTCATCAATCACCTTCTAGGGCATGAGGAATTAAATACATTTTCATTTTTTGAGAAAAAATACTATGCCTATAGCTTGTAACATCTTCCTAAATATTGACAAAATTTAGACACCCCATTTTGGCCACAAGTGGCTTCCAACTAGACTTCAAATTAATTTCGACCAAACTATGTAAATTAAGCCTAGGAATCACTGAATGTCCCAATTTCATTCAAACATTGGACATTAGTGTTTAGAATCATGTTGAGGCATTCCTATTTGGGGTATTATCCTGTACACAATAATAACCTCTCATTGATTCATATCTAGTCAACTTATGACCTAGTAAATTGATAGTTTGGCCTTTGAACCTATTAAGTGGGGCACTTAAAGAATTTTTAAAGTGTTATAATGCTAAGTATAATGAATTAAATAATCAAATAAAATTAAAATTTTAAGTGGAATCCATATGGAATTAGTGAAATTAAATTTTTGAAAAAGGAAATTTCAATAAAATGAGGTCATGATGACATCATCATCCTCAAAGTCAAGGAATGGAAAATATCTCCCTGAATTCCATAAATTTAGAAATAGAGAGCCATTCTTAATAAATAGGATCTCTATCCCAAATATTAACTACATGTCCTCTCCTTAAATCAACTAGGGTTAGTTTGAACTCAACTATGGTTAACTCTAGGCCAACTACACTAAGGTTAGACTTAGTTTGGAAGGATATAATTACAAGGCCTCACCCATTGATAAATAATCTCCTTTTATGTAATGTTATGATAATAAAATGCCTTCATGGAGCCCATTGGTATAGTGTTATCATGCCCATTTTCTAAGCCAAGCGAAGCCAAAGCCAAAGCCAAGCCCAACATTACCAAGGTGATAAGGAGAGGTGGTGCAAGAATCTCTATTACTAAAGAATTATTGATCACACAAATGAACACACCAAATTATTGTCAACATACAACTCTTTCTCTCATGGAAGGTAAAATCATTTGTTTTATCTTCATTTAGTAGTTAATTGTATTGTTCACTTGATCTTTGAGTGTCTAAGCTAGAGGTGTAAGTTTAATTAGTGTGTCTTGTTTTATTTTAATAATAATAACGCCATATTAATCTCCCTTCTTAGATTCCTATTGATCACACATACGATCTTAAGGAATTTCATCCTGTAAGC
This sequence comes from Torreya grandis, assembly GCA_037957365.1. Taxonomy (NCBI): domain Eukaryota; kingdom Viridiplantae; phylum Streptophyta; class Pinopsida; order Cupressales; family Taxaceae; genus Torreya; species Torreya grandis. Next base: position 124,194 of record JARHVA010009980.1, read on the forward strand.
CTCTGCAACTATATCTACAAAATTTTCAAAAAAATCTTGGCTCTCTACCTTTAACCTTTAATGAACAAACTCATCACTCCTAACCAAGGCAGTTTTATCCATGAAAGACAAATCTAGGATGGAATTATAGTGGTTCATGAAACCATGCATTCTATGGAAACAAGCAAGGAAGTTAGAATGATATTTAAAATTGACATGAACAAGGCATTTGACAGGGTTGACTGAGATTATTTAGATATTGTTATGAAAAAATATAGATTTAATAAACACATACAACATCTCATTCAAAATAGCATAATCACATAATTTTTCTCCATCCTAGTCAATGGATCACCTTTACTTCCACATCAAAATAGGAATCAGACAATGAGATCCCTTATCTCCCTTCCTATTCATAATTCTCATTGACACCCTTAACAAGAACCTCCTCAAAGCTCAAAGAAAAGGTTTAATCAAAGGATTTAACTCCATTGATAACATTCATCCATCTCTACATTGATAATTTTTTGATGATACCATTTCCCTTGCTATCACTTCTATCAAAGAAGCCAAAGAACTCATGAAAATTCTTCAAGTAAATGAGAAATTTTCTAAGTAGAAAATTAATTTTGACAAGATCAATCTCTTCTTCATCAATTCTCATTTACTTATAAAAAACTAAATTGTTCAATCAAACCCCTACCTTCAAAATATTTGGTAATGCTTCTCTTCACTGGTAAGATGCTTATACATTTATGGAATCCTCTGATTGAATGATTAAATAAAAAAACTTTCTGGTTGGGAGGGAGAAATGTTATCCAAATATGAAAAGCTTGTGATTCTTAAAATTTTTCTCCAAAGTCTTCTAATCTATATCATGTCCCTATTCAAAATGCCTTCATGTATTATAAAAAAGATTGACCAAATCCAAAGGTATTTCCTTTGGGCTGTAATAAAAACAAAAAAAAAACATTTTCCCCTGGTATCTTGGGAACAATCCACCTACCTAAGAATTCAGGTGGGCTAGGAATCAAAAGACTCAATATTATGAACAAGGTTCTTTCTAAAAATAAGGCTTGAGGTTCATAAAGTGTTCTAATATCTAGACAAATATCCTTAGAGCAAAATAACTGTAACATAGACCAATTATCTCGTTGCTTAATGAAAATGTTTTCACTATGGGCTCCTTCATTTATAATTTTTTTGTCAAAGGAAAGGATATCATCAGATAAGGATACAGATGGAAGTTATGTAATAGATTCAATATTAATTTATGAGAGGACCCATGAATACTTGACCATCCACTGGTAGATCTTGAGCCTTTGTACCAAATCAAAGATCAAATACAATAATAATTTGGCATAATAGTGGTAGACTATATTCAGATTCAAGGTAACAGAAGAAATTATAAGCATCTTTAGATCACCAATGTTAGTAATAAGCATGCAATTATTATTTCAAACCTCAATATTATTTTCTAAATTTCTCATATTCCCAACCTTCATAAATAAGACATCCTATCTTGGACTACAACTCCTAGTGGATAATATCAAATGAGATCAGGATACATCCAAATAATCCCTCAAAATCAAAAGATCTTCCCATGGTCCAAAATATGGGACAAGGATTTGATTCCAAAAGTCAATATCTTTCTTTGGTTCTATCTTCAAAATAAGATCCTCTCCCTTGATAATTTGGCTAAATAGAGTCTTAAATTAGTCAACCACTGTGCTCTCTACGAGGCTAACTTTGAAACTATAACCCATATCCTCCTTCAATGTCATTTTGTCCATAAGATTTGGAGTCTTCTTCTTTAGAAACTCCAAATTCATTGGATCCATCCTACTTTTCTAAGTGACTCACGGCTTACTTGGGATCCTCCCTTCACTAACAAACATCTCAAGAAAATATGGACTTTCTCTTTCCCCCACTTAATATGGGGAGTGTGAAAAGAAAGAAACAATGGGATATTTAGGGACTCTTTCAAAACTTAAAATAGGGATGCAAATAAAGTATTCAATTCAATTATTGAAAACTTTAAAATCTCAAAAAAAAAGATAAGGATCAATATCTATCTAACCATGAGGAGAACATATCTAAAAAATGGCTCCCAATCCCATTGTCTAACACCACAATAAAATTTATAATGGAAACTAGGAGCAAGAATAAATGAATTCCTCCAAATCAAGGATGGATTAAAATAGATTTTGATGGGGCTTCTAAAGAAAACCAATGACTGTTCAATGGAGGAGGAGTCCTCAGAGATGACAAAGGAAATTTGATAGCTGCATAAAAGGAGGAATGGGTCACCAAAATAACCATAAGGTAGAAGCTATAGTAGCCCTATGTTATATATAAGTGGCCATATATCTTGGAGTTAACAAGATACTAGTCGAGGGTGACTCCCTCAACATAATAAAATGCCTCAATAAGATCAATAAATCTACCTAGATTATTGAATAAATCATAGAAGAAAGCCTATATATCAGGAAAGATTTCCAAGAGGTGAAATTCCAACATACCTATTATGAAGATAATCACCTTTTTGAATTATTTGCTAAAAGAGGGGTGATGGAGACAACCTTCAAAATATGGCAAAAGGATGACACTTTTCCTAATAATTGTAATGCAATCATCACAAGAGATAGATATGGTTTATCACACCAATGAATATAAAATTAGATTCACTCTACATACAACTATGATAAATACAAATCATAAGAATGTATTTGATAACTCCTTCACACGTGAGACTCGATGAAACTTCAAAAAACATCAAATGGACAAAAGGAAAATATACACCACTATTATCTGCTATGTTACTCATTTCTCTTACTAAAATTCCCTCCACAATATTTACACCCTCTACACAATGGGTGGAGATCTCAACAGAATATAACCCATGCTTGTAGATAATATCAAAAAGGATAAATAGGTCTAGGAGATCCTCAAAATTGGTGGGCTAACAAATTTCATCAACAACATTAGCAAATACAAAAAACACTTATCAATTAAATTTGTCAATTAATTGGAAGATCATGTGATCACAATCAACAGTGTTTCTATTAAGAACTCTAAATTTCTCATTGCCCAAGTCACAGGCCTAAAAATAGAAGTTAATTTCACCAAATGTAGTAGAAATTACAAGGAAGAAAGTGACAAATTATTGAAATAAAATGAGCACATTTCTAAATGCATTGGGGGATTCTTGATAAAGTGCATACCAAAACCCTTTGATAGAGTTGTAGAATAAATAATGAGGTATGTGACCTTGGATGGAAGATATACTCTTATGCATAATTTCCATTTGCCATTTCTACATTATTTCTGACATTTTATCCCCCCAAGTCTACCTTTTTATATCCTACATTCTCTTTAATCCTTGATATACAAAGTCAATATGGGCAAGAAAACAGATCCTCTCCACCAACTTGTGATTTTCCTAATTCAAAAGTTTTTCAATACCTCCAATCTCATATCCCCTATCATTCCCAAAATAGATAAGCCTAAACCTAAAAGAGACATCCCTCCTAGAATCCTTAGAATTTCATCCAAACCCTTTGCCTCCTCTCATAATTTTAAAGACCCCATCTTAATTGATAACGACCAAAATGAGAAAGAACCCCCCCCCCCCGCCCAATAAAGAAGAAAAAAGATGTGAAAAAATTTGTTGACCCCTTACAAGACCTTTCTACCTAGTCAAGAAGGAAAAAATGCAAAATAATTTGTTGACCGCTCCCATTATCTCTATTCCCACCCCTCCCTTATTTCCACTCCTCACTCTACCTCCCATAATCTCGATGAAAGTAGTAGACTGGAGGAAATTACCAAAAGCCTAAAAATGCTAAAAAAAAATATACCTGCCTTTGCTATTGTTCAAGAGCCAATTTTTAAGGAGGCCAATCCCACCCCAAACCCCATGCAAACCAATCCCCACTAGAATTCAAATAACTCATGAAGGAGCATAAATACCAAACTAGACTCAATAAAATCAAAGATGAGGTGGATCTTCTCAAATCTATCCTACATTGGTTCTTAAAAGACTAGAAAAGGTTCGATGAGGAAATCAACAAGCTCAGTATAAATGGTGGTATCTATTATATAAAATTTGACCTCTTGGAAATTAGTTCAAAATTCAAAAATATCAAGGAAAGACTATTCACTCTAGAAAAAGCAAATGAATCTCTCAATGAAAATCTCAGCATGCTTATGGATTACAGTAGGATCACTATCATGAATAGACTTCAAAGTATGGAGGAATTTAACCCCCTCACCAAAATAAAAAATGAAAATATCAAGAATCTCAAAATGGACAAAAAGATGAAGGGCATTGTAGAGGAGAAAGTTGAACTTCAAACCAACAAAAATAAAAATCTGTCGTTGAAAAATATCACTCATAATTGGACTGAGTATGAAGAATGGATGGGACCTATAACTTAATTTATTGATTTTATGCTACTTTTCTACTATTTTTTGGCTAACAGTTCTATTTTTCCTTCTTGACATGCTTATTTTAATATTTGGTTTCAAGACCACAAATGCTTCTTTTTTGTAAAGGGCAGGGTCCCTCATTAAAAACCAATACTAAAAATAATTATAGTAAAAATAAATTATATGTATATGCATGTGTGATATATATAGAGAGAGAGTTAATACATATATTTTAAATTAATATTTCTTTTTATTATTAAAAAAATGATCTCGATATTTGAAGTTTCATTTATTTTTTAGGTAATGAGTAGCAACAAGGGCACTAAGGGTGAAAATAAATATGTAAATGACATCAATGACACTAATGATGATGATGATGAAAAATATGATGATGATGATGATAATAATGAATATACATTAATATTTACTTTATTGAGTTTTATATATTGACTATTTTATTATGAAAATGATGTTAGCTCTATAAACATTGTTAATAATGCAAATTGCTATATTAAACTTTGGGGCATAACTATTTTATTTGATATTTTTTAAAACTATATAACATTTAAATTATTTTCCATATTATACTAGTTAGTTATTAATTATTGAAATAGTAATTATTGACATATATAAATAAGAAAAATAATAAATCCTTTACAAATACAAAAAGTATGTAACTAAAAATATAAATATTTAATCTATTTAAAATTCAAAATTTTGTTTTTTAAATTTTGATGTGTGAAATTCTATATATTCAACTCTAATTTAAATAAAAAATTGATGATGTTGTAAATCCTAATGCATATTTATTGATGCACATTAGTTTATGTACAAGAAAAATACTTCTAAATTCCATTAAAAGCATATTGATAATTGTAATTAGCCAATAGTGGTATTTGAGTGTTAAGAGTGCTACTTGAGACTACCTATCCCTAAATTAGCCATAGACCTATCTTAGAGCCTATTATCACACTTATCCAACCTTTGTGTGGGCCATAGGCATTCCTAGTCAGCCCTATAATAGTCTAAGACCCTCCTTTCCCAATCATGTCCCTTCATGCCTAGTGTTCTACTAGTTAGACACTAGCACCATAATAAGGAAACTACTACCACATCACTCTAGTGTCCTTAAAATGGCACTAATGTCATTTTCCTAGATATATTTTCAAAACTAGAACCTCTTAAGATCAGCCTAGACATCTTTTATCACACACACAAACATTACAATTGTATAAATACATGACTCTTAGCATATTAACCAATAGATGGAAATCAGATGTAAAACAAACATTAAAACTCAAAACAAGTGCATAATTAAGGTTATCAATCCCTATTCTACCCTACTTTTATGTACTACCATCTATAACAGCCCTATGCTTAGATTATCCAAATTTCCAGTCTCATGCACATTAAAGGCACTCAAGGACACTATCATACTAGCATCACTTGCACTTGCACCAACACTTAAGTGGGGGGAAATAAATCAATATTTATCTCTCATTATAGTATTGGTATGTATGAAACTCTCTTCACAGTGGGGTGTTGAGGATGTTCAGTTTACCCTACTAAAAACCACACTTTTTAGCTCATATCAATTAGATGCCCTAGTTACATGGAGGATTAATAGTTTTCACAATAAATTAGTCATTACAGGGAAGATAAAAGGTTTTAAGAATCATGCATGTAATAATAGACGTCAAATATCTAGACATAGGGGCACCTAGAAGCTCAAGATAGTCCTACACAAAGGACACTATCACCAATATCAAGATGTCACCACTTTTCCAATAATGGTACTACTATCCAATTATGGAACTATTATCCAAGAGGGATTATGATATTGGGATCTAGTTGATGACACTCATAACAACTTTCATATTAGTTTATAACACCCAGATCATCTATATCAGTTGTTTTCTAGCTAAGTTATTACTTGCACTATTGATTACTACTTTTAGAAAAGTCAAAGCTAGTCAATTCTATAAAAAATAATTGGCTATATTTATTGTATATTATTTACCTAATTTAGTCTACTCAGTTCTTTAACAAGCATAGGATTTACACTAATTAAGTCCTAAAAGGTTAAAACATTTGGTGAACCTAACTTATTTTGAACATTGCTCAAACCCTAACCCTAGATGTTCTTAGGTTTTGTATCCTTTTTGTGTCTATGCTCATATATTAGTTATAAAATCACATATTTGTTTCAATATTTATTTTTTAAATCTTTCTTAGATTAAAATTCTTTAAAGGTTCAAAATATACAACTTGTTTTCCTACTTCCCAAACTACAATAGCAGAATTCAACAACTGATTTGATGAGACCGATAAGAAACTATTGAAATATTTTATGTCTAAACATTCATATATGCAAGATGACCTCATAATTATTATTCAAGAAGAAATTCAAAATTAAAATAATGGTCTATAGGCTGAGGTGTTACATCTTGAGAAAGGATCCGCTAGGCCATCACATGCCTTGGATTCTAATGTTATCTTACATACACCTTTGACACATCACGTATTAGTAACTCCCTTACCATCTAGATTTGTGGCACCTAATATTACATTGTATGATGGTAAGGGTGACCCATAACATCATCTTTGAACTTTTTAGGTAGCATGTTTGGACTATGTGTCCAATGATTGGATTCTCACAAAGTTGTTTTTATGTAGTTTAAAGGATTATACCTTACAATGGTTTTATGACTTACCCAACCAATCTATAACAAAATTTAATCCTTTGGAAAACATGTTTTTATCACACTTCTCCATAAACATCAGTGATAAGATTTCATATGCTCATGTTGTACAATTAAAAAAAAAATCAAATGAGCCTATTATAGAATATGTCTTATGATATAAGACTATATTAGCTAAATTAATTATCCCCGTGGAAGATAAATAGCTTCAGGACATCTTTAACTAGAGTCTTCTACCAACATTACAAAAAGTTATCTTATTTAAGAAGTTTCCAACATTCACAGATTTGTACCACATAGTAAAAGAAAGATAAGTCAAGCTTCTATCAATGGGTAAACTAAAATATACAATTAGATTAAAATCAACTACTAAGGGTTAAAATAAACTTACATACAATGTAAGGGTCACTAAAAATAAGAGTGATAAAAAATATATAGTTAACATATCTTCAGAGCCATCTCCTTGCTTGGTTTTATCATCTCCTCCATATAGAGTCTTCACCAACCTTCCAGAATCACCAAAATGTGTTTTAAAATAGGTCTTAGAATGCAATGTCATATTTATTCCTCTGATCAAATAGGTTGATATGACACATCCTCTTCCAAATAAATATGATTTTAATGCAATCTACAAGTATCACAGGGTACCAAACCATACAACAAATAGATGCATTAGCCTAAAAAATAAGAGACAAGATTTGATTGAGGATAACATTATTGATGTGGTCACACCCACATAGGCACCAAAAATACAAAAAATGGAAGATAAGACATTAAATATATTCTCAAATCTATTTCTAAAGCACACAAAAAATGAGGTAGGGATCACTTCAGGTGTTCACTATACATATCAGACACATCTGTTACGAGATTCATATCACACTATTATAGAGGAGGCACACCCATTACATAATATCATTGGTATTTACCACACTACACTTCTAACTAGACCATTCATAACTTTTTGAGAGTAAGATATTGTTGATGATGAAACATATTTATATGCACTTTTGATATGAGCCTACATAGATCATCATCCTATCTAAAGTGTTATGGTTGACAATGGGTAAAACATTATCATGTGTACTATCACACTTTTAAAATATTTAGGGTATTTAGTGTAGGATATATCCCCTACATACATATTTATCAATTGTTTCAATGGTCATGTTTAAATCTCCATCAGAGAGATTGTGCTTCAACTATAGGTTGGACTAGCACATGTGGCCACTAGATTCTTAGTCCTACCTAGTGAAGGCATGTTTGGTATGTGAATGCTTGTATTTTTGAGCTATTGATTGAAAATAACATAAATAGTAACCTAAAAACAACAATAAAATAACATCAAAAGGATAGAAATGAAGTAAAAATTAGTAATTCAATAGTGAAATATTACCATCACTTTGTGATGCAGAGACCTCACTTGTTCTTTACTTACCAAGATCTTTTATAAGCTTTTTCAAATGTTCTATGGCCAATCACACTTCATGAGGGGTTAATAAACTATCTACTTGTCTATCAAGACTGATTATAATTCATTCAAATCAATAAAAACATCAACACCTTAGTTCTTTCTTACCAATCTCCTTCAGGATGCACTAATCAACACAAGACAACTTGTCTTCTTAAGCCATATGAGGCATCACACACTAAATACCTATTATACATGATTATATAAATATGAAACAACCTTAAAAATACCAAACCATACAATTGAGAAAGTTATCATACCCTAAAATCTGACTTCTCTATCAAAATCGATCAAATGGCTTCTAGGCCTTGTAGCCCTCCAAACAGGAAAATCTTCAAATCTGAAGACATACACTAAGTGTTAAAGAAAAAAAATCACAATTTAGACACCCTTTATCATTATTCAACTCTTCACCAAGTTTTAGGACCTAACTCAACCTGTAGATGCACTTTCTCTTTGTGTCTCTTTCCAATTAGGCCTTCATTAGCCCTATGCAAATCAAGGCCTAATGGTTTGACCAATCTGTAATAGATCTTGACCAAGTAAGATTTTTTTTAGTTACCCTTTATCTTTCTTATGCTTATCCCAAAGTTTCAAGTCTTCACCATCACTGGCAATATCATTTCCTTCAACCCACTTGACCTCTTCTTGTTTGCCCTTAAGCTCAACTTCTTGGTTTATGAGACAAATCCATACTGTACGGATGTTACTGATTCCAAAACACCTGAATCATCCATGGTTTCACAAAACAATCATGTTCACCAAGTTTCAGCTTCTTACAAGGGTTAGAACTCCATTTTTAGCATTTTCTCCAAAATGAACTAACTTTTGCACAGTCCTAGACAGGCTTGGAAAGGATAAATTACATATATTGAGCATAACAGGGTTTAAAAACATCATTCCAAATTCAAAAGTTCTGTTTTTTTATTCTAAAACTTTTATCTTTAGGCACCTAAGGTTAATCATGTATGGATTTTCTCATATTACAAAATTTTCTCAAAACTGAATTCTCAGGACAACAAGCAGGCTGTTTGCAAATAATTTTATAACTTGAACACATTTTCCCTTCAAGCCTGAAATTTAATTTTAAATATATATAATAACATCCCTCAACTTTTCTCTTTTGAAACTAGTGCTTGATAATTTGTGGTTTGTTCCCAGCTATAACCTTTGCATGATCTCTAGTGCATAGAACCTTGTTTTAGCAAGTGTCAACCAAAGAAAACATTATCAAATCGGAGTCTTAAGTATAAAAAGGACTATAAAAGTTCCAAATAACCTTTTTTATTATGTATATGAACCTTATAAATATGCAAAAACTAATCAAACACCCATTAACATCATCCAATGAAGCTATTCTAGCTCAAACACTTAAATTTGCACCAAGAACATGCATTAAAAGATCAATACATACCATTCACACTCAAGCACTCCAGATGGGAAATTCAGTGGATTTTTCCTTTCTTTTATTGCTTTCAAAAATCTACTACAAACCCATATGCATTCCAATTCACACCTCTATGTACAAGGACCTAAAAAGGTCTATAATACACCCGAACTTCAAACAATGAACTTGATAGTTCTTGAATCTCACTTGAATACCTTTAAATGACTCTTAAAGCCTCTATCATCTAGATTTAGGCCTCCTAAACCTACTGATTCTAAATCCTTATCAATAGAAACAAACTCTCTTTGTTTAGAATGGTCTTAAAACTGCCCATGATCTTCTCCTTTGACTTCTCAATTTTTAACAACTTGCCAACTTGCTTCTTTATCTTGACAGTTTAGACTTTTCTCCCCCTTCCAACGTGGGGATTAGGTAATGAGATGTTGTTACTAAGGTAGAAACACATTTACAAGTTGTTTTCACTTTCATGAACCCCTTATGTGAGGTTTAGCACTTACTTGCCTCTTTTTAGAATTTGATTTTTCAAATCAATGTTTTTGGAGGGAAATTCTATGATTTGAATTCTCTTGCCCCTAGGGACCTTTTGACACCTATAAAAATTTCAAAACACCTAATAGAGACTATTCAAACTATCTAAGACCTCATAGGGTCTTTACAATGCATTACATGCTTCTTAAGACCTCTAGGCCTTTACAACCAACTTGTTGTTTCCCTAAGCCTATTTACATGTTTGAGTGATGCTCCTGCATCACTTTGTCCCTTGTAGCTTTTCTCCAAGATTTTCCAACCAATTCTAATGCAATTTGATTTGGTTACGGATTTCTTGATGGTAGCTTCAAGATGGATATAATGGATTATTTAAATAGTTGAATGGATTGAAAGAGTGTATGGATGCTTCTAATATGGCTGGTATGAGAATAGAATTAAGGCACAAAACTTATCAAAGTTAAATCATATATCAAGTCAAATCTCCTCTAGTGAAGCCCAATGTTAGGCACTAGGTGAAAATAAGGATATAATCAAGTATGAAAATAAAAACAATGTCAAAAGCACTATCATTATGGTTGATAAACCTTCAAATAATTGAATCAAAGATGAACCATAAAGTCAAAGTGTCTTGGATCTCTTAAAGTCTTTTATCATATGGCACCAATCAAATACAAAATTTCCAATAATGTGTGAAATTTCTAGTCCCATATACCAATAAAAAATAACACGTTCTTATCATGATATTACCATCCATTAAAGTCTAATACACCTCCATCAAAATCAAGATCTACTCCAGTCCATACCTCACATCACCTTCCCAGGTAGTATTATCTTTCATAGGGGTAACAAAGACACTTGGTCTAGATGTCTAGAGGGGACTCAATCTTGAATCAACAAAGGTCATAAATACATGATCCTAGCATCACATCTCTCCATAATAGGTGTTGGTTTAATATCAAGAAGGTGTTAGCATTCCTGCATCTCACACCCATATCTAATAAATTGAGATGCTAAAAAATAAAAAAGTCAAAAAAGATAAAAAATAAAATAAAAATAAAAATAAAAATCATTCTTCAAATGGTGAAAACTAGTCTTATGGTGCCTCAGGCAAGTACCATGATGAAAAATAGTTTATAGCATCATGGTAAAGTAATCTATTATTCACATTTTACCTCAACACTTGTGGGTAAAATCCATCCTTTGTCAATCCCATCCATCTCATCCTTGTCTCTTGTATCCCTCTATCCATTATTCCTATGCATCATTTACCATCATAACATACATCCTATTATGTCCATACTTTTTTATTGTATTGACCTTCATAAGGATATGGACTATGTCTTGATAAATGTTCTAAAATCATCTTGACATATCCTCCAATGGACACTCAGGAAACTATATATCTAGTTCCTTCACGATGTGGTTGTTGGAAATCCCTAGTCCATTCTTCCTTGGTACTCATCCCTTTTTAAGCATCACCTTCATCCTTTTATCATCACATTCATCATCCAATCCATCCTTATCTTGGTTACTACGCTTGGTACTCCCTTTGCTAGTAACTCCATTTGTATAGTGTACACACATATTCTCAAAAGACCTAAAAATTAAAATATGTCAAAAACCCCAAAAATTATAAAGTCCACAAAATCATAAATCATATAAGTTGTTTTTGTCTTGTGTCATCTTTTCATATGTCCTATGCATCCCAGTCATCTTATCCTATGTCCTAAGTTTTCCATCTCATTGTCATCCTGCCTTGTCTTATATCCTAGTGGTCTTATCATATTATCATCTTGTCTTGTCCTATGTCATAATCTTGACATACAAGTCCTTATTCATAACCTTATCCTAATCCAAGTCATTAGTATACTCCACATCCCTACCTTGTCCGAATTCTTATGTTTGATCTAAATTCACATCATGACCAACTTGGTCCCACTCATCACCTAATCAATCACCCCATTGACTCTCATCAATTATACAAGGCACAATGACACTGCATGTAGATACTTCTATGTGTTACTTGTATACTCTATGTTATTTTACTTGTATGCATGTCTTTTATTAGCTATATATATGATTGTCTTATGTTTTGTTTCTTTTTAGTATTGTATCATACATATTTTTATCTATTGGGAAATGAATGAGGATGTTATGATGACACTGAGAAAATCTATAATAATGCTTTTAGGTTTCCTCGATGATGCAAAGTTCACTATTTTCCCATGCACTTTAGCACAACATCCTCTTGGTTATACTTATATCATGGGGCACACTGCCTAGTTCTATATTTACATCATATTTATTAGACTATGATGAGCCTTATTATAGAAATGATGGCTTGATCATTTATCTTAATCTATTAAATCATCTTAATCCCTTCATCAAATTGATCATCTTATTCCACTCATAAAATACCCAATCATTCCTCCAAGTCCTTTATCATCATGTCTATATCCCATATCCAATCATCTATCATCTCTCTAGTAGTCAACATCTAAAATATCATCTCTAATCACTTATTCTAGTCCTTTATATTCATATCTAACATTTGGTTCTCATCCTCTATCTAAAAACTAACATGTCTAACATCCATCATCATCATCCTTTAGTATATCTTATCATTTATCATCTAGTCTGAACTACACTGTCCTGAGGTATTTTCAAACTATGTAGGCATCGCTTAGTCACACAACATGTATGAGGTTAGCTCAACTACTCTCTCATCTCCCCCATCATTCATCATCACATCTCTCTTGTCTCTCATAATACTCAAATCTTGTATCAATAAAATCCTTGAGCTACAATATCAATCATTAATCAATCAGTATATTAATCAATCACCATCCCCAAAATCATCTCCTTGATCTTTTCATCAATCACTTACACCTAGCAATTGGGCCTTACAAACCACAACATCCATCTTTTCTTCATTAATCATCCATTATCACTTGATTGATCGATTCATCAATTAAATTTTATGGTTTCCTCCTTTGATTTGGGAATGACCAAGATTGTAACATCATCTTTTGTTCCCTTGCATTAAAGAGCATCATCACTATTAATCACATTATGGCTCATTGATTTGATGCATTGTAGTCCATTTCTTTATCTTTTGGTCACTTGATCATATCATTTCCTCTCTCTCATATCCTTTATCATATCATTTGACTTCAAATTTTGATCTACCCTCATCATTAATCTTATCTAATCAATGTCTTAGCCTAGCCTATAGCTATCCCTTGCATGCATATTTGGTTTGGGTACATCAAAATATTACAACCTTTTATCTTATCATCATCATGATATGGTTGATTCCTCTTTCAGATGTGTCAACAACCATGATACAATCATCTCCACTCCCTATTCATATGTCTTTTCTAGGGGCATCATCACTTTGTAGTTCAATGCTCAAGTCACATTCATTTTCTTTATCATATATCTCACATCTTGCATCCCATCCCCTTGTCTATTCATCTCATCCCTCCCCTTATTTCCTCTTTCAAGTGTCCATCCATCTCATTCTTCCCCACATGGCTCTTCAAGGGGGGATCATATCCATTAATATCATTTACTAACATTCATCCATCTCGTGTCTTTCTTATTTAAAATACCATTACTCCTTCCACTTCATCCTTTTGCAATGCCCTTTCGAAGAGGGGTAAAATGTATATACCTAAATTTTCTCAATTCATTTATTATTATTATTATTATTATTATTATTATTATTATTATTATTATTATTAGTCGACACTAATATCACTCATCCTATCTAATCTAATTAATCTCCTTTAATTTCATCCTAATATCACCCCTACTAGTTATTTTTATATTATCTGACTTATTTATTCTTCATCATATTAACCTTATATTATCCCCACCAATTTATTAATTCTTTGTCATGTCTTAATCTTATCCTAACCCCACTTATCCATTATTTGGGAATTTAAAGTTCCCATGACCCACCTACCTACCTTCTCTAAAGATTTCCTATAAGCCTACCCCCCTAGATTCTCTATAACCCCCTTATCACATGACTAATACACCACTAATCATGATTAGACTTCCAAAGAAATTCTAAAGGATTATACCCCTAAAATTTTCCCTCTTCTAGAATAATCTAATGAATTTTTAGTTCCTTGGGTAATCCTCCAGCATTGACATCCTACACCCAAATTTGAATAATGGATATTGATCTTCTCTCCTTATTTCTATTTAAACACCATCACCCCCCCATGTCTAAATTAACTAGAAGCTAACTAAAGAATCCATGTCCAATATATCAACACAGTATTTGATCAAGTATTCAAGACAACATCATGCTAAAAATCTAAGTCTATCCATAGAAATCCAACAACCAAGTCAAGAATCATTGATAAATTTGTTTGAAGATCTTGGAGAGTAGATAAGAGGAGCAAAGTCAAGGTAAAAATGTTCTTTTCATTTTGATTTGCTTCCATATTCCCTCCTTGTGATGTTAATGTGATTTTATATTTAACTTACTATTAGTAGTAATTTTGATCAATAACTCAAAAATACAAGTATTCAGTATGTTATTAGGTAGGCCATGGATACGAGCTACAAGCCATCCCATCCATAATGCACAGATGCCTACAATATAGACATGCAAATTAGATGGTCATAATTTAGGGTATTCTATATGATTATCCTTTACTTATTCCATAGGCAGTTACATTGTAGTTACTAGTTACAACATAATTACCATATATAACATAATTATTAGTTAAATCTCGGAGCATAGTTCCTATTGATACACCACAAAATTTAGTAGCACCACCAGTGCAGGTGAGGTCTACTCCTACAATATTGACACATAAAAATACTCTCCCATAAAGACCATTATTAGAGAGAACCTTTATTCAGAGATATGTTGTAAACTATAGATGGCCTCCCTCTACTCACTTTCTACTAAGATCAATATTATTGAGTTATTAGGGTTGTCAGCATAGGGCACCTATACCACCTACATTTTCATCTACTATATGGGTCCCTAAGACACCTACAATTCATAGGGAACCACAGTTAGTATCACAAAATCATAGCATCACTACACATGTAGATCTAGATATAGATCACTCAATACAACAAATTATGGGACCATAATTCCCTTTTCACACATCATGCATGATCACAATTCCCTTATTTAACACATGACATATTGATAGTGAGTCTCTCATGAGACTTAATTGTAAGTATTGTTCCTCCCTTATTGTACATACTTTCCTTCTCTCTTTATATTTGTATGTAGTTTCATTTTCATGTTAATTATACATAGCTTATATCCAAAAAATAACAAAAATAATATAATATGTCAAAAAACACAAAAAAATTCAAATATTTACTTAGAAAACACAAGATTTCAGATTGTATGCATTGCTATGTTTACACTTATATTTTCTAGACACTACCTATGCTAGCTATCTTATTATAGTCAATTTTATCATATATACATGTTTCATTTTTACTTGTCAAGTGCTTTTAGATTGCTATAGGAATCATATCCACCACACAAATCTAGAATTACTATTATCTATCCACTGGGGGCATATACATTGATACATGGGTCTTCACTTGACACATTTTACCACTTGGGGGCACCCTATACATAATTTCAATTCCCAAGTTCTATCTTTATATACTCTACATCCCAGATTTAGCATTTTTATATCTTGATATTGATAATATTACTCTTACTCATATTTTTTGTTAGTTCTTACTACTTTGGACTCAGTGTATGTACATCATAGCTCTTACATAGATTTGTATTAGATATTCATGCATACTTGAATTTATATCTTTCCTAGTTTAGAACTGATTGTATCACTATGCTTCTTTAATTTGAGGTAATTTTATATATGCCATTGTTCTTTGGATCTATGCCACTTCTATTCACAATATGTATGCTTTGGACATGTATCCATTTATTTTGTGTGCCTTCATGAATATGTATGTAGACATTTCAACATGTCCTTCTATGTGGCTCTTTGCCAACTTGAGTTTTGATTGTGTGTGTGGACATTTGAACATGTCCTTTTATGTCTTATTTTTCTCAAATTTAGTGACATGTGCCCATGTCCTTTATATTGTGTCCCCTTGGCCTACTTTTTATGCCTCATGAATTTTTTATATATGCTTTTTTTTTATGCATCATGACTATGAAACTTATATTTTCTTGTTATACACACTATTTTTTGATGTAATGAGGGACCTCATACATATCCCCTTCCTACTTGGGTGTCTTGATGGACATCATTCCCCATCCCCCTAGGTAGATACCCAAATTTTACTCAAATTTATGTTACATACATTATTACATTTAATTTGACACCCTTGTGAGTGCTAGACATTACATACATCTTATATTACATACTTATGCCAAGATTATCTTACATTTTGATGTTATGTATACACATTATATTAGATTATTATGTAATTATCATATATGCTCAAGCTAACACACATTTTATAGATACTTTTTTTTAGGATAGTTCTTACATAAGTTCAATAACTACCCTTAAAATAGGGGGCATTCATAGGGGTTTTCCACATAGATCAAGATCTTATATTTCACTCATAATAAATTTTTTAGAACACAGGCTCAGTTACAAAAAATTAGACACTAGTAAATCTAATGGGAAAACACTAACCTAGAAAGAAGTATTATTGCATAAAAATCAAACCATAAGAAAACTAACACAAAAATTAGGAAATTATAACCAAATTTTCAAAAATGTTGCTACTTTCTAAGACATGGTGCTATTGTCGAGTACCCTCAGTTTCAAAAAACCTATATTAGCTAGGAAATTATAGTAGGTACAATATAGGTTTTCATGGATTTAGTTATAGATGTATTGACTATACTCAATTTTTCTCAAATTCATACTAATTCACCTTAGATTCATTTCAATTTTATTATATTAGGGGCATCATGCATGGTATCACCACTCCCATATTCAATTTAGATACCCAAATATAATTTATTATAACTCAGTCTAGAATCCATATAACTAGATATCATATTTGGGGGCATGTGCATAGTATATTTTTTCCATATGCTCATTTACACATTGGTTGATCAAATGGAATGACAAATTCCATGTCATTCTCTACACTATATACACCCAACATCATATTCTAGGTTACACACTAGTTTCATGCCTTACTCCATATACAGTGGTTGGCATTCCTGAGTGGCTTGGAGATACCTAATGTACTTGAGTGGCTATAGATCTAAACATATCAAGTTAGAAATTTACATTTACTTCACATAGTTAAGTTATAGATGTATCTACTACACATGGGTGGGCAATGATGGAGTAATAGCCTACTTGAGCCACTTACATGAGAGGGTTAGACACACTATTAGTCCAATCCAAGATATTCACAAGTCATGATCCACAAAGTAGGGATGGGCAATGATGAATTCAAAATTAGATTAAGTTTTTGAGACATCCACACATGAGAATTAATCAAACCATTATCTTAGTCTAAGTTTTTCATATATTGATCACTATACACTTGTACACACATAAGTTATCACCATGTTTATGCATTGGTTCATGCAACCAATGAGGTGTATTAATTCCTTTCCTCTTTCCTATCTCTTTACTAAATTTTACTTCTTTACTCAGTATAATCTTTTGATTTTGATATATTTTAAGTAAATATTGATTTATGCACATTTCACTTATAGGACATGCATTAGAGCATTAGACCTAACTTCATGAGCTTTACCTCCTAGGTGAGTCCAAGTATGCTTATTATTTCTTTATCCTATCCATTTCACTTTAATGCATTTATAGAATAAAGGTGGGGGGAATGTAATCACCCAAAAGTGGTATTTGAGTGCTAACAATTTTACTTGAGACTACCTATCACTAGCTTAACCCTATACCTATCCTACAGCCTATTATCACACTTATCTAACCTCTGTGAAGGCTATAGGCATCACTAGTCATCCCTAAAGTAGTCCCAGACCCTCATTTCCAAATCCTAGCCCTTCATTCCTAGTGTTCTACATATTAGACACTAGTGTCAGAGGTAAAATCACTGAGATGGGGGGGTGAATTAGTGATCTTAAACATTTCAATTTCAATTCTAATCCTTTTAAACTATTAAACAATCAACATATATCATTTGGTTCAAGCAAAATTAATAAGAGAGATCATTCATTCAATGAATACACAAGATTAGTTCCTATGGGAAAACCTCATGAGGAATAAAACCCACTCTCAAGCCTACAACACATGGAATAATTTTCCTATAAGAGATTACAAACAAGAGACTAATCAATTATTTTTAACTAGGATTTAGTGAAACACCAATTTCACAAGGAGTACTTGCCCCTAAGATGATCAAGTCTTTCTGACCACCTTTTTTTCAAGTCCTTTTGATTAAAAACCTTAGTCAAGTCCTTCTAACCTAAGGTATTCAGTGAAACAATTATTTCACAAGGAGTACCTACCCCTAAGGAAGATCAAGTCCTTATGAACTCCTATGAAATGCTCACTTCCACATTTGAACTGATGTCTTCAACACCCGGTGATGGACCTATGATAACATAGCCCCCTTTTCTTATTCACACACTCACAATGCATCCAAAACCACCTTTTAGAATAACTCTATCATAACCACAACAACATGACCAAATAGTCATAACCACATACCATACTTCTGATTTGCCTCTCAAAACAACTGCCAAGCTCATACACAAACATCCAAAATAACTTTTTAGATCAACCTAGACCACTTAGCTCATCCTCAACCTAAAAGATAATTATTCATAAAATAGAATTATGACCTAAAGATCATATATACAATCCTTAATTTTTTCTTCTCATCAATCCATCTAATAGGCATCCACCCTTTCCTTTGCTCCATAACTCACACAATCACCACCTCACTTAGTCTAGAAATCATCATCTTTAATTTCACCTTTTATAGATCCATCATGAATTATCATGTCTAAAATCTTCCTTTTTGGCTACAACACATGCCTTTACCCTTAAGACATCTACATGGGTCACATTTAAGTAGAGCTCTCTTTAAAATAGGCCTAAGTCACCTTTTGTCCTATGAAGACCCATTCGCCTCTTTGACACATCTTAGAGTAATATAAGAACATAAGACCACATAAAAATGCATGGACCCATTCAAAATTACCCCTTTTAAATCCTTAAATGATCGAAATATCCCAAACATTATTTTGTTAAATCACAATTTGATCTAACAACATTTTATGCATATAGTCACTATGAACAAACACATAATCACCTTCTAAGCATTTATTCATCTTGATTATGGATTGGTAAAACCTTAAAAACCCATACATATATTCCTCATGGAGTCTAAAAAAGTCTCCAATATCTATCTCATATCGAAATACCATCATGAAAAACTTAATTACCCTTCTTGGGTTACTTGTAGAACATGCACAAACACATAGTCAACTTTGAACCTCATTATATTTGATTGTACACACTTTCAGATATTCAAATATATATTTAAAAATATTCAAATCTATACAAATTTTATTTTAAAACCATGATCAAAATATACTTGAATCAAAATATATGGCCCAAAAAATAGACACTGGTCTTTCATTCATTAATTTTGAATATTCAAATTCAAACAGTTACAATTAAACCTTGGTTAATTAAAACACATCTCATGCCCTCGCATATTAGATTAAATATGCACCATCAATATTATTCTAACTTTAAATCATAATTTTACACTACCAAAATATTAAACCTTGAATAGTTGACCTCATCTCATGCAATCTTACAATATTGACTTAATGTGCACCATTGATCTCTATAGATTATCAAGGTCTTTATCTTGTAGTGCTCACCGTTAGATATTGCTCAAAACTCCCAGATTATGACAATTGGTATATTAATGTGCCTTATAAATAATTTATTGATAGTCTATTCACTTGTGCCACTTGGCATCCCTACATGCATTATTGACACTTTGACTTATCCTACATTGTTGATCTTTGTCAGTACAAACCATCTCTCACTGTTGATCTTTTGTTAGACTAACAAGCTTGTGATACTTATCACCTGTGTGAGAAACCTTTAAAATGTTGAATCTTTCATGAAATATTAGATGAAGATCATTATTTAATGTGAACCATTATATTTTATGACTAATGACATCAATTTTTAACATGATTAAATTTGACGGTCTCTAACCCATCATAGTCTGCTAGAGCATCTTTTAAGCCTTATAACTTGAGATAAAAAACACTTCAAGTCTCCAAATTTTTAGGCTAGATTATTAGCAATATAAATAATATCTACATGAACTATTTTTTATTAAAAATTAATTTTTATGTACCTAAAATAAATACACAAACATATTGGTTCATATATATCTGCATGACATGTAGTGACAATCTGGTTAAGTATGGGAACCTATGTAATCTACCTAGAAAGCCAAATTTAAACACACACACACACACACACACACACACACACACACACACACACACACACACACACACACACACACACACACACACACACACACACACACACACACACATATTTAGTTTTAATTAATCACATGAACTAAAAATTAGAACATAAAAAATTTGGAATAAATTGATCATACTAATATGACCAACTCCTCCTGACTCATCCATCATGGTAATGGTGATGTCAGCAAACTTCCTAATATTTTTTGCCACTGAACCAACTATGCTTAAATGAACATAAAGAATAACATATGAATTTAAATCATTCACACAAACATTAAAAGAATAAAATACCTCTTATGGGACATCCTTCACATCCTAAAATCACCATACTCATCCCTAAACATCTTTAACCATGTGAACTATGAAGATCAACCAAGCCTTCTTCAAGCATACTAAGACAAACACTTTGCACACTATGTCATTGACATATAGAATATCAAGACAATTAATCTAATCACCTAGACACCTCCATCAAATCACCATGACATAATTTAAAACTCTCCAAAAATATCCCCCTTTTTCATTGATTTAAACACCCATCATGAAATAATATGCTACTCACCTTCCTTCTCTCGCTTCAAGCACTCTCACAATAGGAAACTTATCCCCCTTTGACACAATGACAAAGTGGGAACAAACTGATCTTAAGGACCTAAAAATAAAATAAATAGGATAGGAACACTTATAAATATTATACAAACTCCCCCTTACCTTGATCCTACCTCTTATTTGCCTTGACAATTTCCTCTTGCTACATGCCAACACTCTCTTCAACCAAGCACTGTAACCAATGCATAAAGAACACACAAGAACACCAAAAAAAAATTATCCCTAAGAAAAATCACAAATAAAAATTTGAGAGGGATTTCCCCTAATATCTTTTATCCATTACTTATTTTAATCATCTTCATATGTCCATACATCATGAAGAACCATGACATAGGTTTAATAGCCTTCTCTCAAGCCACATGTGGGACCACCAATGAAAAATTATGAAACTTATAAAATAAGAAAAATGATATAAAATAACTTTATAAATCACCTTGAAACACTCATTCCTTTCTCTTTTTGGATAAACTAAATAAAAACATCAAATCTTCATACTAGGGTTGTCTAGACTCCTTGTAGCCCTACCTGAAACTTGCATAACCCATAACTTTCAGTAGATACACCTTAAAGACATAAAAATTAATATATAGATAACTCTAATATTCCCCCTCAAGAATAAAATTTTTAATCACCTATCTCATCCTCTAAAACATACTTCCTTCACAAACCTACTAGCTAATTAGGCCTCCATCTCAACAAAAACTTGAATAACTTAAAAAACACAAACCTTAAAAACTATATGAAGATTGATTTGATAACCCATTTGGCCCATTAAAACTATTAATAATCCTTAGACCACAACTCATAAGGCAAACCACTCTTCTATAATAGCCCAAAATTTTAAAATCTCAAAAATAAACTAGGTCAATAAACCTCCTTCTGGTCAACACCCACCTTTAAAAATTATTTAAAATTTGGAGACAACCAACACACACTCTTGGAACAAAATTTGAACCTCTATACCTTTAGGAACCCATACATCCTATTACCCATTTTTAGGCCTATTTGTCTTTAAGACAAAACTAAGAAAACTAAGAGCACTCAAACATTTACAATTTGACTTCAACATACCTTCAAACCATAAAATCACCTGGAGCATGCCATAATAAGGTTAAAAAACCTTGTTATGTAAAAAATCATCTTGACAACTCACAAATCTTCCTTTGCTACTAGGAAACCTTCAATCTGACCTTAAATACTGAGCATACACAATTATCAATATGTCAAAAGGACAAAAACATACCATGACATCATTACATCACTTCTCCCATCTTGACACACCACCTCCAAATGGATACATGCATCTCTTGCCTTCTAGGTCCTTCTGAAGAATGCCAAAACAACACTTTCTTCTCCACTAAAAGAAGTCTCTTAAGAAGCATAGACAAAAACCTCCTCTATACCAAAATGTTCTAAAACATCCATGAGTGGCCTATATATCCTCAGTAACCACTAAAATCCTTTTATAGCTATAATAATCCTTATTCTTCTTCTTCTTAATCTAAACTTTGACAACTTATTCCTTTTTTACATCACTCACTTTCTCTTCTATGATAGGATATACAGTATTTGGATCAACTATGGAATATTGATATACCTTGATCATTTTAGTAGCTTATTTGCATTATAGAACGTCACATTTATATTTTATCAACATAGTAACAATACTTGAATCTTGATCAAACATAAAAGGTTGCTCATTATCATCCAAACATACCTTAAAACTAGCCTCAACCAAAACCTTGGTCTTCTCTTTGAGCTTGGTTTCTTCATTTATAATATGAATAGACAATGAGATCACTTTTCACTTTCCAACTTCTATAGCATTCTTCACCATAACAAATAGATTACTTAGACCTAAAGACTGATCATGACTCATAATTACCACCTTTGGTTTCCATGAGTTAACTTGTCTTCTTTATTACACTCTAGGAGCCTGATTAAACCTATTATGTATTGTAGGCCTTTGCTTGTAGAATCTAGCCATGTGACCTCTTTGTTTATAGTTGAAGCACACTATACCTCTTGTAAGAAGCTTATCCTACCTTACCTTATTTGTAAAATGCTTAACAAAATGTTTCTCATCAAGATAGTTGAAACACTCAACTTTGTTCACACCTTTTAACTAGTGACCCCCATTATAGTTTTATGCAAACTCATTTCTAACAGGTCTCTTGAATTCTCTAGCTCTATACCCAAACTAATTACATGTGTAATAGTAACCATTGAAACTTGCATACCTCATGGCATTTAGTTGTCTAATCAGATATTTCTTCACTCTACTAGCATCTTCATTCCTTGACTAATTGTTAAAATTCAATGTCTAATTTACATTAGTATTAATCTTGTCTTGAGTTGCATTTTCTAGTTCTTCTTTGTATCCAAGACTAGTTCTATCACTTGTATGTTCTGGACCACTCATAATATTGTTTAGATCACTTGAGCTATTTTAAAATCTCATAAATGACTACATCTTACTAGATGTATTCTCTAACTTAGATTTAAATGATTCATTTCTAATTACATACCTTGAACATTCATCTTCTTTAGATTTCAAGCTTCTAGATAGGATTTCTAATTGACAACTGAGAAGCTTGGCTATATCTTCATGCTCCTTGGTGTCTTCATTCATTATTGCTTCATACACACTGAATTGTTCATCATATTCCTTGAGTTTAGACTTCATCTTATTGTTAATATTCTTCTCAATATTTAGTTCTTCAATAGCATTGATTAATTTAGTCTCATAGTCCACCTCCCCTTTATCATCATTTGAATCACTCCAATTAGACTCCTTTTGATATCATCAAATTCCTTCCTCAACCATGAAGTGAGATATATCTTTAACAAGACCATTATATTCATGATCATACTCTGAGTCACTATCTTCAGTCTCATCTGATGAGCTATAATATTCTTTCCTATATGTCTTCTTGTCTTCATCTTAGTCTTCACCATGTTCTTCATCATCATTATTCTTATGCTTATAAATGAAATTATTATCAAAATGTCCTATCTCACCACAATTGAAGCATTTAAATGGTAACTTACCCTTATACTCACTTGAACCTATTTTTAATTTCCTTGTAAACAAAGAAATTAGTTCATCTTCATCAATATCAGATGTGTCATCCTCCTTGAGTTTCTTAACTTGTATCTTCTTATTTGGCTTCATTTCTATCTTGCATGTTGCTTCCTTCTTTGGTGGTATATCATCATTCTTTCTCATCTCATAGGTAGTAAGGATGCCATATAATTCATCCATCTTTAGCTAAGTAAGATCATGACTTTATTCTACATCAGATACTTTAGGATCAAACTTGAGAGAGAGAAATAACTTAATACCTTTTGAACTATAGTAGCTTCTTCAATATTCTCTCCAAGACCTATGATGATGTTCACAATCTCATCAACTCTCTTAAGAAATGATGCCATATAATCTTCTTCCTTCATCTTAAGACTCTCAAATTGTCTTCGATGAGTCTAATTTTTTTCCAAATTAACCTTTGAATCTCTTTCATAAATAGTTTTCAATTTATCCCACATTTCCTTGGTAGATATGTAATGGATTATCTTGGTGTATTTAGTCTTTCAAAGACCACAAGTGATAGCATTCATTGCCATAGAATAATTTTCAAATAACTATTTATCTAAAACATTGGATGGAGGAATGGTAGGTGTAGAATAAAAATCCACAATATATTACCAAGAGTAAAATCCTAAGGACATGATGTAGGTCCTCATCTTTTCACTCCAAAAATCATAATTTGATCCATTGAACATTAGTGCTTTCTTAGTGGGAAAACCTCCTTTCATCTAATGGCTACCCATAATGTACCTTGGATCTCCTTCAAGCTATCTAGCCTTTACCAAAAGGACCTACTCTAATACAAATTTTTAGAGGTAAAATTGCTGAGAAGGGGGTGAATCAGTGAGCCTAGATATTTCAATTTCAATTCTAATCATTTCAATCTATTAAACAATCAACATATATCAACTTGATCAAACAACATTAACAAGAGAGATCATTCATTCAATGCATACTCAAGATAAAACACACAACATATAGTTCTTGTGGGAAACCCTCATGTGGAATAAAACCCACTCTTAAGTCGATAACACATGGACTACTTATCTTGTAATAGATTACAAACAAGAGACTGATCAAGTCCTTTTGACTAGGATTTAGTGAAACATCAATTTCATAAGTAGTACCTACCCCTAAGATGATCAATTCCTTCTAACCAACAACCTTTTTCAATTCCTTATAACCTAAGGCCTTTATTAAAACACCTATTTCACAAGGAGCACCTACCCCTAAAGAATATCAAGTCTTTCTGACCTCCTATGAAATGATCATATACACTTTTGAATTGATGTCTTCAGTACCTAATGATGGACCTCTGATAAACATCACCCTTTGCTTCTTTACACACTCAAAATTCATCTAAAACCACATTTTGGAACAAATCTATCTCAACCAAAATAACATGACCAAATGGTCATAACCACAGACCAAACTTATAATCTACCTCTCAAAATAACCACCAAGCTCATACACAAACATCCAAAATAGCTTTTTGGGTCAAACTAAATCACTTCACTCATCCTTAACCTAAAATATCACTATTAATAACAATATAATTATGACCTATAAATCATACATACAATCCTCAATATGCTCTACTCATCAATCCACCCACTGGGTACCCACCCTTTCCTTCACCCCACAACTCACACAATCACCACTTCACTAAGTCTAGAAATCATCATCTTTAATTTCATCTTTTATAGAGTCATCATGAATTATCATGTACACAATATTATTTTCATACATAACACATGCATTTACCCTTAGGTTATATACATGGGTTGCCTTTAAGCAGAACTCTCTTTCAAATAGGCCTAAGTCACCTTTTAAGTCCTATGAAGACCCATTCACCTCTTTGACACTTCTTTGAGAAAAATAAGAATATAAGACCAATTATAAATGCATGTATGCATTCCAAATGACCCTTTTTGACATCCTAAAATGATCATAGTTTCCAAAACATTCTTCTACTAAAGTACAATTTACTCAAACAACATTCAATGCATACAGTCACCATGAATGAACACACAATCACCTTCTAAGCCTTTGTTCATATTGACAATGGATTGGTCAAACCTCAAAAATACATATATATAGTCCTCATAAAGCCTAAAATACTCTCAAATAACTATTTCATCTTGAAACATCGAAATACCATAATGAATAGCTTAATTACCCTTCTCAGGTTACTTGCAAAACATACATTAATACACAATCAACTTTAAACCTTAATATATTTGACTTTACAAAATTTCATATATCTAAATATATATTTATAGATGTAACTTGGAATCCTCTAAAAATTTTATTTTTACACCATGATCAAATTCTACCTGGATCAAAAGATATGGCCCAAAAACCTAACACTGGTCTTTCCTTCATTAATTTTGAATATTCAAATTTAAACGATCAAAATTAAACCTTGATTAATTAAAATTCATCTCATACCCTTAAATCTTAGATAAAACACATAATATAAATCTTATTATAACTTTAACTCATATTAAACCACTTCCTAAATGTTAAACCTTGAATATTTGAACTCATCTCGTGTAATCTTGCAATATTGACTCAATGTGCAGTGTTGATCTCTGTAGATTAACATAGTATTTATCTTACAACACTCATCATTATATCTTGCTCATAACTCCCAAGATTATGACACTTAGAAACTTCACATTAATTTTAATCACTTTAATGATAGTTCATGTGCTTGTTCCAATTGGCATCCCCACATGCATTGTTGACTCTTTGACTTGTCCCACACCATTGATCTTTGTTAGTATGAACCACTGCTCACCATTGATCTTCTATTAGATTAGCGAGCTTATGACACTTATCACCTACACCATCAACCTTTGATGTGTTTAATATTACATGTACTATTGGATCAATATCATGATTTAATTTTCACCCTTATATCTTTTGACTAATGACCTTAGTTTTTAACATGATTAAACTTGACAGTCTCCGACCCATCATACCCTGTTAGAGCATCTTTGAAGATTTATAACTTGAGATAGAAAACACTTCAAGTTTCCAAAATTTTAGGGTATATTCTTGGCACTATAAATGATATCTCCATTAACTCCTTTGATAAAAAATGACTTTATATGTACCTAAAATAAATGCACAAACATATTGGTTCATACATATCTACATGACGTGTAGTGATGGTCTAGGTAAGTATGGGAACCTTTGCAATCTGTCTATATAACCAACTTTGAACCCACATATATTTATTTGAGATTACTTGCATGACTTTAAAATTGAACCATATAAAATTTAGAATAATGTGATCACACGCATATGACCAGATCCCTTTGACTCATCCATATGTGGCAATGATGATGTTGTCAAACTACCTACTCAAATTTTTCTACCACTGAACCAACTATGCTTAGATGAACATAATGAAGAACTAGATCAATTATAATCATTCACATAATAATTAAAAGAATATAATACCTTTTATGGTACCTTTTGCACATACTTAAATCACCATACTCATCCTTACCGATGCAAACTTTGAACATCAACCAAGATTTCTTTAAGCATACTAGGATAAGCACTTTGCACACTTTTTCATTGACACATAGACTATCAAGACACTTCATCCACTCACCTAGAAAAATCCATGACATCACCATGACATCATTTACAACTCTCCAATAACTCACACCATAATAAGGACACTATCACCACATGGTGCTAGTGTCCCCAAAATGGTGCTAATGTCCTTTTCCCTATCATTTCCCAAATGGTTTCTTTTAAAAATTAAAACATCTTAGGGTCAACATGGACATATTTTATCACTCTCATAAACATAAAAATAATATAAATATATGAATTTTAGACCTCTAACCACTAGATGGAAATTAGATGTAAAATACACGTTCAAACTTAGAGAAAGTTGTGCACAATTAAGGTTATCAATCCATATTATACCCTACTTCTCCATACTACCATTTACAATATCCCTAAGCTTAGATTATCTATATTTCCAATCTCAAGCACATTCAAGGCACTTAAGGACACTATCATACTAACATCACTTATACTTGAAATATCACTTAGGTGGGGATAACTACATTAGGATTGATCCCTCCTTGGAATATTGGTATGTAGGCAACTCTCTTTATAGTGGGGTGTTGAGCATGTCTAGCCTACCTTAATAAAAAAAAAACTTTTCACTTTATATCAATAAAATTCCCTAGTTACATAGATGATTAGGGTTTTCATAATAAATTAGTCATTATAGGCAAGATACATGGTTTTAGAACTCATGCACGCAAGAAAAGACCTTAGATATCTAGACATAGGTGTACCCAAAAATTCTAGACAGTCCTACATAGAGGACACTACCATAAATATTAGGACATTACCACCACTTTTATAATAATATAACTACTTTACAATAGTGGTGCTACTATCTAGGAGGAGTTATAACACTGGGATCAAGTTTGTAACACTCACATCTTTCATCTCAATTTCTAGAACCTAAATCATTTGTATCAGTTATTTTCTAGCTAAGTTATTACTTACACTTTTATTACTATTTTTAGAAAAATCATAGCTAATCAATTCTATAATAAATTAGTGGCTATATTTATTGCATATTATTTACCTGATTTAGTCTACTCAGTTATGTAAAAAACATAGGATTTACATTAGTAATGTCCTAAAAATGTTAAAACAAAACCTTTATTGATAGAATTCTTGACACACCCTTTTTTAATAAAAATTTATCAATGAAAACTTTATTGAATCCCCATCAAGTTGACATATTTTGAATAAAGATTTGCATCAAAGTCTATGATGCAAATTACATCATAGAAAGGTTTATGTTAGGTCGATAAAAAAATTTAGGAAAAAATTCATTGATTTTGATGCACCTAATGATGTGAAAACATAAAAATATACTAAATTTGGAACTAATTAGGAATATATTCTAGGATGACCATAATTTTTGGTGTCATGAGTACTACCATTTATGGTTCCAAGAGCACAACCACTTCTATTTAAGTGTAGTGAGCTTAAAATTTTGACTTTAGTCTTTGTGTGCCTAATCTTGCCATTTGATTTTATACCTTTGGATCTCAAATTGTGTCTCATGTGTAAGGAAAAAAAATCTTTATCCTTGCCTCATGTATATGTGTATTAGTGTGTGAACTAACATAAAATACATAGAATAAAAAAATGGGATGAATGTGATGGGTGCACCCTAAGTTAGAGGATAACAAAAGAAGGGATAATGAGAATCTAAGGTGATATTATGTGTGTGTGTGTGTGTGTCTATATATATATATATATATATATAGATGTATGTATGTATGTATGTATGTATGTATGTATGTATGTATGTATATATATATATATATATATATATATATATGTATATATATATATATATATATGTATATATATGTATATATATGTATATATATATATGTATATATATGTATATATATATATGTATATATATATATATATGTATATATATATATATGTATATATATATATATATGTATATATATATATATAGAGAGAGAGAGAGGGTATTGTCCAATTTGGATGAATGATTGGAAAATATAAATTTGTGATATGGTAAAATGGTTTTACATTAAAAAAATTATTACATCTAACCATATATAATGTTGCATTTCATATCATAATATGTTACAATAATATACAATACAAATATAACCTAATTACATTAGGAAAAATGTATAAATCTAGGGTTTTGAGATGAATAATAAATCATCAAAAAAATGTATAGTTTTAAAGACTTAAATTAATTATAAATATACATGAGAATCAAAGCAAACAAAACCAAAAAAATGTTTTACAAATTGATAAATTTAATTTTTTCAGCATGAGTGGACTATCATGCTCCTATCCTTTTCAAAGACCATACGTTAGTGCTAAGGTATGCTCATTTTCATTGTATAATTATTTGGAAAAAAAATGAGGACTCTGAACCTTTTTTATTGGGGTCCAAAAATCTCACTTGATTTACTATAATTCACTGCTTATCAATCAAAACTTGATCTCCTTTCTTAAAACCATATTCAACTCAAAAACCTTAAAAAATGTAGTCATTGAGGGGCATGTCTCAATTATACCCATGTGTTTTAAAAATTTGTATAGTATCACTCAATACAATTTTTAAAAAAATTGTGGTGATGCAAATCATAATAATTATATTCATTTGAATTGCATGAATAATTGGTAATGATGTAATGTGAAGAATCCAAATAAAAATTTACATATTTCACTTTAGGTAGTTTTATTTATCAAAGTGAGATGTATTATGTGCACAATATTGTTAAATGAAAATTTAATTTGGCATATATCCTCACATGTGTGAGAAGGGTTAGGTGTACTTATGGAATGTTTCAACCTTCTACTCGATTTATAATAATATCTCACTCACCTCTTTATCTTCCTATAAATGGAACCTTTATGTCTTTAATGGGTTTATCGATCAATAAAGTTTATAGAGATGTTGTCATTTAGGATAGCTAAGGAGAATTCATTAATACTTAGTGTTGTTGTGCAACATTATATTGTTTGGACACTTCTTCATTTTATACCCCATTTTTTGGCTAATATATTTATATTATTGGTGACATATCTCACTATGAGTACTGGTGTGAATATGGTGTCTTTACATATATAGTTCATGGGTCTTCCTCTTTCTTAATATGTTTTTAGAGTTAAGACCTTATTATTGACACATTTCAAATAAACTTATATAATTTTTATTATCACTCTTGACCTTTTATTATAAATATTGATTTTATTCACTTCTCATTCAATTTACTAAATGCACTAACATATTTTTGGTAGTACACTATGAATTATAAAATCACAAAACTATTGTATAAGTGAAAAGTGTGCAATATAAAAATATTTTATATGAAATTCATTTTTTTTAATGTCAAAAGTATGTATAAGATGAAAATCATACTTTTATGCTAGAATTGAATGGCCATGAATGAGAAGTGATAAAGCCTCATCATAATTCTATAAATACCTTGTATTATAAAATAAATGTAGTTAAAATTTGTATTTATAGAAAGATAATGATAAATAGATCATGTTATGAATCCTTTGAATTTTTTATGTGTTATTTTGTGTGCGTAAGTATTTACTACTATATTCAATTATATGTGTCTATCGTCACAAAGATGTCTGATTTGAATGAGTAAATTGATTCTAATTGAATGTAATTTGAATAATAATGAATTTAAATTACATTAATACCATAGATATTTATAAAATAACTTGAATTATTTAATACTTATAACCATTTTCACACAATATAAACATTAACATGTTATGATGAGAAATTTTAGGAACCTTTATTGACAATGGTGTGATGAGCGTGGAAAATTGAAATATGGTGAGATGGTTACCTATTCAAAGAGACATTGAGAATTGGTTAGATGAAATAAAATATAATTTCATATAATAATAATCCATAAGAATATGAGGCTTGCAAAATAAATAATAATTAAACATTCATGGTGAGATTTATGAGATTTTCTAGTGTGAGTTGTCTGAATTACTAGCTACTTGGTTATCAAGGATTGAGTATTATTGTTTCAAGCCTAGAGAAATGAGTATTTTTTAGACCAAATAAAATATTTAAAACTTTTTCAACTTGGATACCAACTAGACCTATGAAATTGACCACTAATTAAAAATTATAATTGATGAATACGTCATGGAATTTTATATTTAAGGATATATTATGTTTGAAGTTTCATATGACTTGATTATCATAGAAATATAGGGTAATTATTTTTAGAGAATTCATATTTTTTTGAATATATTGGTTGTGAGTCCATTATGCCAACCTTAATCGACATGGATTAGTTGCTTAAGGTGATATGAGGATGTAGATTAATAGGAGTTGAATGATAAGGAATTGAGATAATGAACCTAAACCTAAACCTTGAAGATGGATGATGTAGAGAAACAAACTGAGAAAGTAATTCTATAATTTCAAGGAGAACTAAAATAATATAATATATGGAACAGACAAAGTGATCCTTAATGAGCTGCTAGTAGGAGTGGGCTAGAGACTATGAAGATAATGGGAGGAACTAGACCTCTAAGAGAATCCATAGACTACATAGAAAATGAGTAAACATACCTCAAAGGAATGAAAAATATGGTGGAGACCATCCTAGATTTAGATACTAAACTAGAGAAAGACAATGGAAGAGACCAAAGATATATTGGGGAATTTGTAGAGATGAAACTAGATCAAATAGATGGTGGTTTTAGGAATTATCTACCAGGGAAAAGATTGTTTAGGGATGATAAAACATAGTTTTTTGAATAAGTTAGGTTGAATTGAAGGGTTATTTCAAGTTCAATATTTAACAAGGTATATACTCCATATAAGGATCATTTACTCCAAGGGGATGCATCTCTTGTCCCTAATTTATCAATTGGAAAAATTAGTACAAAACATAAAAAAATTTGATAAGTGGTTTGACAATTTCATATAGAAATTTGGAATGCTTAGAATAAAAACTAACAAGTTTTTTGAAACAAGGGTACAATTACACAAAATATAGTTGAAATGAATTTGAATACACCTATTAAATAAATTAATAAACAACTAGGTGGTTCAATTTCAAATATAGGAATTATGTCTCATAATGTTGGATATTTTGTCACTCTAACACCATATGATGGATCCTCTAACCCATAGTAGTATTTATTAAACTAAAATATGAAAGGGTTGGTTAAATGGGTGACCTCTAATGATGAAAAAAGGTGTGAGATCATAGGTTATTTCACAAAAATAATATATAATTTATGTTCAAAAGTAATCTAGCACAATTTTAATTTGTAACAAGTCAAATATAAATTGATTGTGAAATTCAAGATGAAAAAATGATCAAGTCAAACTATTTATCACTTGACAAAGATCTAATAAAAACTACAAAAAAATAGTTTGGGACTATGATCATAGGTTCTCTAATTTAATTAATAGAGTAAAATTTCAATTCTTAGAATTAGATAAGGTCACTTAATTTTTAGAAGGCCTCCAACCTATGATTAGGTTTACCATTATGCAAGGTCAATTCTCTAGTAAAACTGATGCAAGATCCATTTTGATCCAAGTAATTTAAATAAAATATTATGTAGAGTGTCCTCTTGATACTATAAAAATAATGAAAATATATATTTTGTATTGCATAAGATGGATTAACTACATGAAAATAATAGGTTGGAAATATGGTGTATTGAGTGTAGGAAAAAGGGAAATCATATGAGTAAATGTTTAAGGATAAAACCAAAATTCTTAGAGGGTTTTTGATAGTTGTAAATTATAATATGAAATTTCATATATTACAATAGTACATAAAACAAACCTATAATATGTTCTAATTTTTTTTAAAATAACACAATCATGATGAAAAAAACTTATGACATCTACATGAGTTGAAGGAAGATATCACTATAAATGTGTTTGTAGTAGCATACATCAATCTCTAGTTGTGAAAGTAGGTATGTTAAGTCTATATGTTGGAAATTCAAGGTGGTTTGGGTCCAAAAAAATAAACATATATTATTTTATGTATTCCTTAATCCTTACAATACCAATCTAAGTGGACTCCATAATTATCACAGGGCTAAGAAGGTTGGAAATCATATTATCTTTATTATTCAATATTATGGAAACCTCAATTTACTCAATACCAACAAGACTGTAATGCTACATCTCCACAAAAATAATTAGGATGGGATCCTTCTTCACCATGGATATAATATGGGAAATATGATGTTCAATAACAAGGACGGGGCCACCATAAGTCAGGGAGGTTACTAAGGTGGATACCAAAGGGGATATTAAAATCATAGACAAGCTAGACAACCAATTATTTTTTACCTATGTGGTGAGTTCAATCATATCACATGGAATTATCATTTCAATCCATAGAGATAGTTGTATTGTGCATATTTTAGAGTTCTTAGGAAACTCAATATTAAATATTACCTTGTTTTAGAGAATAGATGGAAATAATAGTGCAAAATGCAAATATGGTAAACTCTCAACATAAAGAAATGTATACCATATAATTTGACACTAGAAATAAATATAATCATTAAGGACTACCACCATTGGAGATGCCACAAGTGAATCTGATTAGAAACATTTGATAGGATAAGTACTCACATCCTATAATAAAAACATTTTTGATGATTGAAGCAAAAAATTACTCCAATCTATATAAAATAAAAATAATTTTGAGGGATAGTGGATGTATAGATTTATGGTTAAAATGTTTGTATACTAAGGCAAGATGGAATGGTCACAACATTAATAGATATTCTCAAATTGGTAATTAATATGTGAAATGAAGATATTTCTCAGAATATTTAAAAAAAAATATAACTTGTTGGAATGTACAAAAATGGAGGGAAATACACTTAAAATGTGGTATGGTATGTAAAGACCAAAAATCCTTGAGATGTTGATTTTAGATTAGACATAGAACTCATAGGGTATATAATCCCCAACGTTGTCTTTGATTTTGGGAGTATGGTGAATTTCATTCGAAGTTAAACATGGGAAGTCATTAGAATACCAACTCTTAGCTATAGTATTGTGATTCTAAGTATCATATACTATGGTCAAGTGAAACCCATTAGGAGATTAGAGGATGTGTTGACAAAATTAGTTGTTTTGCATTTGTGTGGAGACTTTGAAGTCATTGATATTAAAATTGATGATACACACTATCTTGCATTAATCAATAATAAATGGACAATGATGGATAAATTACCATCATTATATTAAATAAATATTTGGAGGCATGTTAAAGGGATAATATCATTATCATACCATTGAAATAGTCTAGGATCAAGCCTTACATCATCCCTAAAGATCTTGCATCATCATACACTTATAGGGAGACACTTGGTTTAAGTTTAACTTAAAACCCAAGTTTGAGGCCCTACAAAACATATATTTCACCTATATCACACATTAGACACAACATTTCCCATAATTTCAACAAACACAATAGTTTCATATTGGCCTGTCAATACAATTGAGTAAGTTTCACAATTCCACATGAAGGATTCAAATCTCCATTAGTGTGATCTTAAATAAGGTCAAAAGTTGATCTCTTGTATTATGTGATTCGTATGGATATGGATTCCATATAGCCCACTAACGAGGGAATTTTTTGGTGGAAAATTATGTCATTTGTAAGTGGTGAATAAGATACACATACATTGAATTGGTCATGAGCTAATCATGAGTTAAGTCCCATAAGAATGGTCCATGCTACTAAGAGATGGTTGCCCTAGTATTTAGTAATTGAATATTTAACACAATTTATTTTCATGATGGAACACAATGTCAACAATATATACTTGTGAGTTGGTGTGTTAAATTATGTTTTAAAGGGTGTTACTATGACATGGTGGGTATTTTGTAGATCTAAATGACTGCACGAGGAATAAACCTATAAAATGATGAAAACTAGATTCTAGGTTGTGACTTATATTACAAATAAGTGGCCATTATTTCAATAAGGATAGTGCCTCTAGTTAGATATACATAGATGTGTTAATGTATGGTCATCATAGGGTGCATAATCAATATATTGGATGCACATATTTTAACATGCATTAGTACCTCTGACGATACCATGTTTTATGCATCAAGAGCCTAAACATGAAACTAAGAATTGGTTGCATATCCAACAAGAATGTATACAAACATTCATGTTTTAAGATGAGGATGAGAATCCAATGGTATAGAAGGATTTACAAAAGCTGAAATTTTTTTATGTCATGGATGAGAGAACATACATACTATGAAAAACCAAAGTTCAGAAGAAAATTCAGCTATAAAATTGAAAAAATATATCAAAAAGTATTGATCTAACAAGGAAAGGGAAAAATTTATGTTAAAATCCTATAATAAATTTTTAGACAACACAGAGCAAGCAAAATCTAGTGAAAATTAAGAATAATTATATTTAAAAGGTTTATTTGAGCCCAAGTGAGAAAATGAGCAGCCTAAATTCAATGTCATGGAGGAATCAAAAGATACAAAATTGTAAAACATAAAATATTCAGGAACATTAAGAAAAAAAGATATGGTGAGACTCTATTTTTTATGGGCCCAGTAAAATATATTAAGAGGAAATGAATAAGGTAGTGGAAAACATTGGTATCAACTTTGTACCTAAACTTGTGACAATTATAGACTACTAGACTCATAAATATATATCAAAAGTAGTTTAATTATTGTGAAATTATGAGGATGTATATCCCATAAAATTTTCATAATTTAAGGGTGTAGAACCTTTATTAGTGGAGATGCATATCGAGTTGAATGGGTGCACTATGCCCATTAAAAATCACCCTTAGAGGTTAAACCTAAATATGAAACTAAAATTCAAGGCATAAATTGATTGAATGCAAGAAGAAGGAATCATATATCTAGTTAAAAATCAAACTGAGTGAGTCTCATGGTGGATCAACCCAATAAATTGAGATAAATCCAACTTTTCATTGACTATAAAGCACCAAATTATACATGTGTGAATGATTCTTTCCCAATTTTATTCACAGATGAATTTCTAGAGTTAATTACAAGACACAAAGTCTACTCCTTCAGTGATGGCTTCCATGGCTACCATCAAATTTATATCACAATAGAAGATGACACAAAGACTACCTTTATAATATAATGTGGATATTTTGAATACAAGGTAACACATTTTGGTATAAAAAATGCTTTTGCAGTATTTTATAGAGCAGTTATCACACTTTTAAAGATTTCATTCATGATTTATTGGAAGTTTATCTAGACAACTAGATTTTTTTATCCTTGTTCAAATATCACCTTTAAAAACTATGACTCATGTTGGAAAAGTGTAGGTCTATGTGAATAACATTGAATTAAAATAAATGTTTATTATTCACACCTTTTAGTGTCCTTCTAGGATGTTTTTATGTAGTGATGAAATCCTTGTGAATCAAGCAAAGATCATAGTGATTTTAGGATTGAAACCTATGGTTAAATATTCTAAATTGTGACAATTATTTGTTCATACTGGGTGTTATCGTAATTTTATCCAAGGATATGCCACCATATCAACACCACTGGATAAGATTCTATGAAAGGACACAAAGTTTGAATGGACTTATGAATGTCAATTGGATTTTATTGATCTAAATAAAATATTAATGAAAACTATGATATTTTTATTCCTATATTAGAATAATCCTTTTCATTTTCAAGTGGATGCATCTAGAAAACTAGTAGGAGAAATATTGGCTCAACTATGGGATGGAGGCCTTGATCCACCCATCCACTTTATAAGCTAGAAGATTTAATTGGTATAAAATAATTACATCAACACATAATGGGAAGCTTTAGCTATGGTGTTCACACTCCAAAAATTCATAAAGTTTTTATTGGCTATGCCATTTTATTTCTTCACAAATTACCAAAAACCATAATACTTGGTGAATAATCTAATCTTAAGAGGGTGAATATCTAGGTGAATAATATTATTCCAATAATTTCAATTTAAAATCAATGTGAATCTAATGCAAGATAATGTATGACCCAGTTATTTAGGTCACATACATAATGGCAAGGATCTAAAAGAGTTACAAGATGAGTCACCAAATACTCATTTATTTAGATTCATTGTGATTTTAGAAAACATGGAGGACTTGGATGAATTTTTGGAGTCGGGTGTTTTACCTACACATTATTGAGAAAAGGATTATAATCATCTAATCACATGAACTCTACCAATTATCATTATAAATGGATTCCTTTATAAGTTGGGTAAAGATGATGTTCTACAAAGAGTAGCTTTAGATCATGAAAGTCCAAAATTTCTATAAGAAACATACTAAATATTTTCATGAGGGAAATTAACATGAGAATCTACTAAAAAAACAATATTAGAAAGTGGTATATGGTGGTTGAATTATTCCAATATACACTCAAGGTCACTAAACATTATGGCATATGTAAAATAGTAAGAAAACCAAATTATTGTGATGAAATGCCATTGAATCTAGTAATATCTGCATATCCTTTTAAGTAATGGGGAATTACCTTTGTACGGCCCATTAATCCACTTTCCAAATTAAGTAATACTATATATATAATAATTTTGATAATTATTTTTTAATAAGGGTGGAAATTTTTATGACACCTAGTTTCAATGAAAAATATTTAACTATGTTCATATATGAAAATATCATAATAAAGTTTGGGTGTCTATTGAAACTAATTTGAAATAGAAGAACACATTTTATGAATAACACCATAAAAACCATGATAGAGGAGTTCATTATTTCACACCAAAAAATCAAAGATTACTATCCCCAAGAAAATGGTTAGGTATAAGAATTAAACAATATTATGGAAAATATGCTTGAAAAAATATGTTATGTTTAGAGGGATGACTAAAAATATCACATACCTAAAATATTCTAGGCCTACAGAACAACTAAGTATGTTTGATAGGGTTAACACTATTTAAATTAGTCTATTGCATGGAAGTAGTGATGCCTATAGAATACATAGTTCCAAGCTTGTGAATCACATTGATAATGTGACCAAGAGACCAAGAGTCACTTTGGGCATAATTGATTGATTTAAACAGAATTTAATAAACTAAATAAAGGGAAAGTTGGACATAATAGATTAATAAACACAATCATAAATATTGGCATGATTGGAACATATGTCTAAATTAATTTTAACAAAATCATAAAGTCTTGTTATATGAAAGTAGATTCAGAGTGCACCTAAGGAAACTATGCATCAAGTGAAAAGATCCATATATTATTCATGAAGTATCATAAAAGGCACTATAAAAATCAAATATCTTCTAGGAACCATTGTACTAGGGTGGGTAAATGGTTTTAGGCTTAAGTTGTATCACCAATGATCTCTAAAGAATGAATGTAGAAAAAGAGTGGGTGTTACATAGCACTATGTAGTCAGGATTTTTATTTTTACAATTTTATTTTTATTTTTTAGGCCATATTAGTACATTTACATAGTGAAATATCTAAATCATACATATTTAAATCATGTACCATATTCAATTCTTAGAACAATAAAATAAAAGAACACAGATCAAAGGAGAAAAAAATAGTCAAAGGATTGGTCAAAATAATAAGTCTGTGAATGAGATGGTGAAGAAAATGTATGGTAGAGTGGTACAAAAATGGTAACTACTAAGTAGTTAATGATAAATCAAATCCAATATTATGTCATTTATACATAGATATATTTATTTAGATGGATTTAATGTAAAATAATAATAAATCTTTAGGTAATTAAAGGCAAAGTGTCACATCATCAAATTTATTTAAAGGAAACATTATATTATCCTATGAAAAGGCAAATGTTTCATCACATCAACCTTTATAATTCAAATCAAAGATGATAATGACAAAAAAATTAGATCAACAAGTTAATTCTAATGTTTAAAAAAAATGGGGGATAAAAATATATATAAGATAGGGTAAAGATGGAAAATTCACTTGAAATCTATAGTGAAAAAGAGCCTTTTACAAATCTAAACTTTAGCCATCTAATTAAATCAATATTTTTACACACACCTACCATATAAATGGAAACAACATCAAATTCTAGTCCAAATCATATAATAAAGAGATGGGCATGGGATTGATCTCAAAAAATCCAAATGTCATGATCTAGAACTACTCAAGTGTATAGACACATAAAACCTAAGTGGTACCTAGAACCATAAATAATTAATTCTCAACCTGGATCCCTTCCCCTACTTAACATGTTATTTGTATTAGACATAGAGTGATTAGTTTCACTCCCCACATTTATCTAACATGATGAATTTGTGATGAGTCTCTTGAGTCACTACAGTTAAAGAACCATGAATCCTTTCAAAGTATGTCATTATCTACATTAACACCAATAAAATAGTGTAGTCTTCTAGATTATCAACATGAGGGAAGTCATTAGAACTATATAAAACTAAGATCTCTATAATCCATTCTAATATTAAAGATGAATATGGCACACATGAATGGGAATCCCAATTGATCAAGTGATTAATGCACATGTGTGAGTTTTGATATAATGCATAATGAATAGGTAGTGGTAAACTACCAAGAGTATTAGGAAAGTGACAAAAGGCATAATTTACATCAAATATCAGATGATCAAGCTTATGGAAGACTTAAATTGGAAATATTTACTAGTATTAAATCTTATCAAAAATATAGAGAATGCCATTTTAGTAACATCACAATATTTCTAGTACCAATTCTTAGTACTATTTCTCTATTTCACACAATGACAATCGACAGAAGGACAAATCACATTGGCATGGATTACTGGCTAGTGAATGCTTTGTCAAAGCTAGTATGGCCATAAGATGGCTAAAAATATGTGGGTATGTAGGTTTAATTAATGGTGTATCTATATTTAGTGATTGATCAAATCATACCCTTGGGTGCCTCAAGACATGCGTAAATAGTTTGGACTAATTTTTATGGTGACCAAAATACATAATGGGGTCCAAATATAGATCCATGAATTAGAAAAAATACTATTCATGACTCTTTCCTTATTCATTGATCTCATTGATGTAAAGGTGGAAGTCAAAAGGCAAAATTCCCTGGTTACAAGTTTGACACAACCATTATGATCCATGCCTCCTATAATAGAGTAGCCATTCCCATAAATACAACATGAAGTGTAGCCCCAACCATAATTGAAAGCATAACCGTTCACCTCAATTTCACAATTAGTTTAATTAAAGAAAAAAATCCAAGTCCTAAACCTTCACCACCTCCAAATAAGTAACCACAACATAGATCCATGGCTTAGTGATAAGCATGTGATGATTATCATAACTGAATACAACCTATAACCTGTTAAAGTTTTAGATTGCAACCTAGCTAAAAGTAGAAGTATTCAGGTTCTACTTCCAAACCTAGGTCAACATGGGACTAGCCCCAGGCTATGGGTATCCTATAATGGGGTTTGATCTCTAGGATTTTTAATGAGGCTAGATCTTTTGATGTATCATTTTAGCTCATTTATACTACTAAAACCTACTACTGACTAGGGAAAATGTAGAGAGAGAGGGATGAAGAAAAATTGAAAGGGAAACCTAAACTAATAATGGTGATGCACCTAAATTATGGTTGATACACACTATTTACACTCTTAAACACTAATGAAACAAGCACAAGACTAGACCTAGGACTCTAAATATCTATCATACATTAGTATTTCATGCAAAGGTTCACCAAATGATTAGAAGTTGAGGGAAGTGAAGGAGAGGTCTAATATAAGACACTAACCAATCAAAGTATTCACATAAAATATTTGATAAAAATATATCTAAACACTAAACATGACCTATTTAACAAGATCAACTAGTAACTAGGTGAGATCATGACTTGACAAGGGAGAGATTTATACCACATATGCAAATCAAACTAATATGTACACACTATACTAGAACAATGAAACTTGAAAGCAGTCTTGTATTCATCTCAAGAGGTTAAGATTACAAGATCCATCTTTCCAAAGTTTTATCATGCCTAAGAGAGGGATAATAGTGATCCCTTTTTAGGCTCAAAAGCCTCTATATATAGCAAAAGAGAAAAAGAAAGATATGGGAACATGTGTAGGAGAGTGGAGAAGGGGTCCTAGTCATCAAGATATGTGGTAGAATTTCATTGGTTGCTTTCTGCATGCATGCATTTTTCTAATAAAGATCAATACTTATCAATAAGCTAACCTCCTTTTATTCTAATAATCCTTGAGCTCCTCTCATTGGATGAAATATCCCACTAGAAGACAAGGGTTTATTCTGCATGGTGACAAAGTCTATTTGAGTAGAATCAATACCCTTAACTATTTCTCTAACTACCAGTTCACCACATTGGGACCCTAAGCCCACTTGACATGTTCATGAGGATAAAATCCTCAAATCCTAAAACTAAGTGTCATTATATGAATGGTAGTTAGTACCTACTTTATCAAGGATGGAGCCATGTTGACAGATGAGACCCTTTGAATTAATCACATATTTATTCCATTTCTAGTCTAGATCATAGGTCCATTCTATATATGAAAACCAATCTAAGATAATTTGTTTCCCTATAGTTTTCATATTGATGTAGACTTATAAACTGCATAGCCCCTTTTCTAAATCCAAATAGATCCAAATAAACCTATTCTATCTCTGTAGGAACCAAGATCTCATTGTATACATGGGTCCTAATTTAATAATGGTGAACATAGTCACAAAAATAACCCTGCATGATATAATTATATGAATCAAAGGATCATATGCATCCTTAATGGTGGTCCTTTTATGCTTCTTATACATGACTGCATGGCTATATCTGCTCCTTAGTATTGGATTGAAATATAATGGTAGTAGGATGAAATTTAAGACCTTATTTTCCTCAGTTGAAAATGGCTCCTTTAGTTTGATATTATCCAATAAATATGTCTTGGGCCAATCAAAATGCTCCAACCTACCTTTTTCCCATTGGCCTCATATATCCTTGCTAACTTCTTAACCTTTCTCACACTGTAGGATCAAGATATATGAGTGAATGTGGTCCATTGATTTTCTATCACCTTGAACATGCTCATGCCACTTATCAATCTCACATTAATCTCAAGATCCTATTGTCAGTCTACTACTTTATGTACTTACACCATGTGGTGGCCTCTTGAGCTCCTTGACCTTTTGACTCATTTCACACTATTATATCATAATGTATAAAGTAGTGTTAATAATTGATCTAACTCAGACCCACCTCCTTGTCAATGAACATGCACCATTGGATCTTAACATGATGAACCCACACCATTAGATCTTGTCCAGGGACCTTTTAACTAGTTTGACTCCAACATAAACTATTAGATATTTCTTATTAACATGCAATCTCATGTGGACCATTAGATCTTGATCAAAATTAAAATCATTAAGGACCTTTTGAACCCAAATGGTCACTTTATGGAGCTCAAACTTGACACTTGTATAGATGTCTTGCTCTACAAGTTCAACTTTGAAGCTCCATAACTTAGGCTAGAAATCTCACATGAACATGAAATATCCAGAGGATATTCCTAGCATGAAGAACTTTGATTGTGCATGATCTGCTATTTTTATGGATTTTTGAGGTAAATTTATAAAATACATAATATAGTTGGTCCATTCATTTATCCATTACGTCCTAGTGACGGTTTGGCCTTAAAATTTGCATAATTCATCCTTTTATCATTTTTTAAGGTGATGATGATTTTCTTAAGATTTATGCAACTTGGTTCATGATTTAAAAGCTCAAAACACATGATAAATAATATGGTATTTTCCACTTTACAATCCTATACCCATTTTCTAAGCCTTTGATCTATCGCTTCATCAACCATGTAAAAGCTTCATATGTGGGCTGAAATTAGCAAACATCTTTGGTGACTCACAGGGGTTGCACGCCTATCTATGCAAGAGATCCCAAATAATGTTACCTTGCATAGTCTATTAGGCATGAGGTATTTACTTGGGTCCAACATATTGACCTAGATCTAACACTAGCTACCAATCTTGTTTTAACCCCTCTTGAAATAATACAAAGAACCCAAAAAGGACAAAACAAGACAGAGTGCCCAAATCACTTATTGAAAGGAAAAATAACTTAGAATATAATAATAACAATATCATATTAAACAAATGTGCACATAAGAACTTATGGAAATCATGAAATCTATTCTAATATGTAGTGGGTTATAATTCATAAGTATTTTCCACCTAGGTCAAATGGGAAACTCTTAGCATCATTCACTTGTAATAAACTAGGATGGAAAATAATTTGCTTCAGAGGGATCCTAATGGTTGAACTAATATGCCTGATTGTTGACCCTTCTGGCATGATTTCCAATGGATGAAAAGGTACAAATATGTCTCTAATGTAGACATATTGGTCTAGTTATTTAAGGTTTGCTCCAAATTGGACTATAGGGGCTCCTCCAAGCTCCTCATCTGATGGCTCAATTTTGTGCTCTAAATGAAGCACAACATGTGATGGTTCCTCTT
The DNA here is from genome assembly GCA_037957365.1 of Torreya grandis. NCBI lineage: Eukaryota > Viridiplantae > Streptophyta > Pinopsida > Cupressales > Taxaceae > Torreya > Torreya grandis. The sequence continues at coordinate 169,010 of JARHVA010009980.1, forward strand.
TGTCATCCTCCAACTGAGATAAGTACCTGATAGGGCATCCTCTTGCCAACACAAATGTTGAGCAATCATATTTACCTATCACCTACATTTGATGCCTCATCATTATGTTCTTTAGGCATAATCAGATCATAGTCTCCTTAGGAAGGAAATGAGTCCTTCAATGTGACCAAATTTACAATTTAAACCGTTTATGACTCATTAGGATCATGTTTAATATCCAAATTTTGATTAGCTACTTTTTAGACCTACATCCAGAAGGTACATGCATGCCATTCAAACAGAAACCTTCGAGTTCATCCCAAAAGGTAGCCTCCTCTTGATCATTGGAAGGGATGTCAATCTCAATCTCATTAAGAATTGATATATAATAACTATATTGGTCTTCATCTCAAGAGAGGGGAGGCTCATCTTTGAAAATAAGGTCTAAATCATCATTCTTTTAATGCTTTTCATTGGCATGTTCATCAAACTACATCACTTGGGAACTTGAGATGTCTTCTTCATCAACCTCACTTAAGGTTTCATCTCATTCTTCAACTGTAAATGAGGGTTGATATAACCATCCATGGTCTAAAATGTTACACTTGTCTTACTCAAGCTATGATCTAATTTCCTCTTACTCCAAACTATTAGGGTTATATTCATTGGGCTCTTTATCTTAAAGTGTACCCACCTCAAACACCTGGTTCTGACCCTCTTCTTGATTTATGTAGAATGGACCTTTAGTAGTCCATTCAAAATCTACTATATTTTCATCTTGAGGATTAACCTCATAAATATCTAGTTAATTTATGTCAAATCCATGCCAAGAAGGCTAGTCCAAACTTGAATTTCCCCCTTTTGGATGAAGTGGACTACCTATCATGACCTCTTCATCATTGACACTTTTGTTGTCCTTTTTAGGCTCCCCTGTGACTGCATACTCCTCCTTTATTCTTTGTAAACAAAGTTCTTACTTTATGAGGGAGATAGTGGGAGGGTGAATAAGTTCACCTTGCTTGTATCTTAGGAGAGTATCCTTCCAACTAAGGACCTTAAGGTTATCTACTATGGCTCTTGAGGAACGGAGAGAGAGTCTTAGAACTCTTGTGTATCAATCTCATTGAGCTGAGCTATGGTTGCTTGATTCATTTCTTAAACAACAAATGCTTCCTCTATCAGGATTGGTTTTTGGATTGCCTCAAATAACACCTCCTTCTTTATGCCATTTTGAACTAATTTCTATGATGGAAGTGAGTATGGAACAAACACTTTTTCTTCCTTTTGAATGGTTACAGGAGAGGGTGGTCTCACAAATGAGGGCATGACATAGCTAGGGTCAATTTTTTTTTAGAAAATCTATGATGGAATAGCTTCATGCTCTTGAGTTGGAATGGGCATAAGGGTAGGAGAGGGAAAACTAATTGGCTCATGCTTGATATACTCTTTCTCCCATTGCCCAAACACTTTTTCAATATACAATACCCACCCTTTCATCTATTGCTTCTCAATATGTGGATAGTCATCTTCTTTAATGGATGCCTATACATTCCAAAACTCTTGCAAGAAGATATTTATCCCCTCCATGTAATGAATATGGAATCCTTGTCCAATTTTAACCCCCTTACTAATCTTCATGATTTTTCTTCTTTGGTCCAAAATTGCCTCTCTGAGTTTTGACAAGGATGGACTTTGACAAGGTTGATTAGAGGGCTGATCAAGGACTCTTGAAGGTTGAGATTGAGAATCTTAGAAAGAAGAGGGCACATAATATTGTTCTAAATGAGCTTGCTGCTCTTCATAAGATATTAACATACTTTCTACATTTTGGACTATGTTTCTCATCATTTCTATGTCCTCATTCCTACAAGATAACCATTGTTCACTCTCACAAACTGACCATCTATTTTTGACTAACTGAAGATCACTCTATTTTTGTACAACATGGATAGGGATCACTAGAGAAAACTCCAAGCCCTTACCAATATCTATTATCAACTCAATATAAATTGATAATTCTTTCTTGACTCTTGATAAGGATGTAATAGGGTAAGCATGGTCTTGACAAGGGGAAAAGGAAGACTGATTTAAATGCAAAAGAGGCTGACTTTTTTCACATATAGGTGTTGGAGGAAAAAGACCATGATAGGGTTGATAGGTTGTTTGAGGGAAACTTTGGTTGAACACATAAACATTATTTGCTTGATAAGTGTGGTGTTGAGGTAAGGAGAAAAAGTTAAAGGGAAACCTAAACTAACAATGGTGATGCACCTAAATTATGGTTGATCCACTCTAATTGAACTCTTAATTACTAATGAAACAAGCATACTACTAGACCTAGGACTCCAAATATCTATCATATATTAGTATTTTATGCAGAGGTTCACCAAATGATTAGAAGCTAAGGGAAGTGAAGGAAAGTTCTAATACAAGACACTAACCAGTCAAAGTATCCACATGCAAGCTTTGATCAAAATATATATGAACACTAAACATGACATGCATACCAAGATCAACTAGTAACTAGGTGAGATCAATACTTGATAAGGGAGAGATTTATATGACATATGAAAATCAAACTGATATGTACACATTATACCATAATAATGAAACTTGAATATAGTCTTGTATTCATCTTAAGAGGTTATGATTACAATCTCTATCTTGGTAGAGTTTTGTCATGCCTAAGAGAGGGATCAAAGGGATCATTTTCTAGGCTCAAATGCCTCTATATATAACAAAATAGAGAAAGAAAGATATGGGAACATGTGTAAGAGAGTGGAGAAGGGGTCTTAATCATTAAGACATGTGGTAGTAGTTCATTGGTTTCTTTTTACATGCATGCATTTTTCTAATTATGATCAATAATTATCAACAAGCTAACCTCCTTTTGTTCTAATAATCCTTGATCTCCTTTTATTGGCTGAAATTTCCCACTAGGAGACAATGGTTTGTTCTACATGGTGACAAATTTTGTTTGAGCAAAATCAATGCCCTTAACTATTTATCCAACTACCATTTCATGACCTTGGGACCCTAGGGCCATTTAACATGTTTAAGAGGATCAAATTCTCAAATCCTAAAACTAACATTGTCATGCCATGAATGGTGGTTAGTACTTACTTTGTTGAGGATGGAGCCATATCGATAGATTAGACCCTTTGCATTAATCACATATCTGTTCCATTTCCTTGTCTAGATCATATGTCCATTCTATAGATGAAAACCAATCTAAGATCATTGGTTTTCCTATAGTTTTCATATTAATGTAGACCTATAAACTACATATCCCATTTTCTTGATCCAAATAGACCCATTCTATCTTTGTAGGAACCAAGAGCTCATGTATACATGAGTCCTCCTTTAAGAATGACAAACATAGTCGAAGAAATAACCCTACATGATACAAATATATGAACCAGAGGTTCATATTTAGCCTTAATGATGGTCCCTTTATGTTCCTTATACATGACTACATGGCTATGTCTACTCCTTGGCATTGGATCAAGATCTAATGATGGTAGGATTACCCTACAAGACCTTGTTTGCCTCAATCAAAAATTTCTCCTTTGGTTTAACCTTGTCCATCGAATATGGCTTGGTCCAATTAAAATGCTCCAACTTACATTTTTCCCATTGGCCTCATAGATCCTTGATGACTTCTTAACCTTTATCACACAATAGTATCAAGATATATGATTGAATGTGGTCTATTAATTTTTTTTCAGCTTGAGCATGCTCATGCCACTTGTCAATCATGAATTGATATTAGGATCTTATTGTTAGTATGCTACTTTATGCTCTTACACTACATGGTGGCCTCTCAAGCTCCTTGACCTTTTGACTCATCTCGCACTATTAGATCATAATGCACAAAGCAATGTTGATCATTGATCCAACTTGAACACACCTTCTTATAAAAAAACATGCACCATTGGATCTCAAATTGATTAACCCACACCATTAGATATTTTCTAACTTGTAGCCATTTAAGGCTTTTAACCCAAGGACCTTTTGACCAGTTTGACTCTAGTGTGAATCATTGGATCTTGCTTATTAGTATGTGAGCTCACGTAGACCATTATATCTTAATCAATTTACAACTCATTAAGGACCTTTTGAACCCAAATTGTTACTTTATGGAGCTCAAACTCGACACTCACATGAACCTCTTACTCTATAGGTTCCACTTTGAAGCTCCATAACTTAGGCTAGAAAGCTTGCATGTATATGAAATTTCTAGAGAATGTTCCTAGCATGAAGAACTTTGATTATGCATTATTTTTTAGTCATGCATATCTTTAAGGTGAATTTATAAAATTCATAAGATATCTGGTCCATTAATTTCTCCTTGACATCCTGGTGATGGGCTAGCCTTAAAATTTTCACAACTCATCCTTTGATCATTTTTAAGGTGATGATGATTTTATTAAGATTTATGCAACTTGGTTCATTCTCTAAAATATTGAAACACATGATAACCTACATGGTATTTTCCACTTTACAATCCTAGACCCCTTTTCTAAGCCTTTAATCCACTACTTCATCAACCATGCAAAAGCTTCATATGTGGGCTAAAATTGGCCAACAGAACCTTTAGGGATTACATCAAGAGAGTTTTACAAGTCAATGATGGATGATATCATAAATTATATCTATAATGAATAAGAAGAGAAATGATTTTTATTTTTTAAAGGAATTTTGTACATGAAAAATATGAAACCATGTTCTATCCATAATTTTGTTGCAAATATGAAAACTATGAAACCATGTTCTATCCATAATTTTGTTGTAGATATGAAAAATATGAAACCATGTTCTATCCATAATTTTTTTGTAGATAAACACACTTATATAATATATAATTTTAGATACAATCATGGAAAAAGTAGAATACAAGTGAATAAAAAAGGTTATCTTTTAGGAAGGGGCATGATGATACTCAGTGCAATGAGGCTATCTCCAATTATCACAAAGTGAATGGAAACATTAATTTTCATAGAGGAATAATTATAAGAATCCAAGGAGGAATTTAATAAGAAGAAAAGTAAGTAGAATAAACTATGGTGCAGACTCAAGTATCCATGAGTTAAAATAAAAGTTTGGTCCTACCTACTTCCTATCCAAAATCATCTATGCATAAGCATTAAGTGGTCATATATCCATATCCCTCCACACTAACCTCAACCCATTACCTACATATTCCCTAATATCACCATAGGTGCCTTGAACTATTGAGTATTTGGAAATGGGAGCAAAACAACAACAAGAAGATCCTACTGATCAACCTCCAACACAAGATAACCCACACTGGCCTAAGCCATAATATGATAGCATATAAAAATAAGCATAGGAATATATGAATGCCAACTATGAAGCAAACAAGGCTAAGGCTAAAAAATACAAGGTTAAGAAATAACAAGCCAAAAATGAAAATGAAGAGAAACATAAAAGAGAGAAAGAGGAATGAGATGTGTAGAGAAATAAATTGTAGGATAAATAGGCAGCCAAAGAAGCTGAGGAAAATAAAAAGGAAGACCTATGAAATCAAAAGGAGAAACACAATAAATATGAGGCTAACACAATATCCAAGGAAAATAAATTGAATAAAAAATAATAATTGTGTAGGCATGAAGAACTACAAAAAAGATCTACATAGGAGTAGGAAGTGAATGATGATGTAGAGAAAGATGCCAAGGAACATAGTAGGAAATTTATGAGAGAACAAGAAAAAATGTTTCCAAAGAAAAATAAAAGAGAAGAAACATAAGGAATATTAATAAGAAAAAATTAAAGGCATCAAGGGCTAAGAAAAAATTATGCAAACACATGATCAAGTTGAGGTGAGAAAATACATGACCATCGATGTCTAAGTACAACCTTCAAGCACATCTTTAGGATTAGGTTCAACCCAGGGAAGAGTCTAAGAAGAGGCATCAAATGATAAAAATCAAACAAAAAGGCATTGGATGATGGATGTTCAAGCACCACTATTGCAAATAACAAATTTCACTCTCCCTATCACTCAAATAAGACATTAATTTATGACATTAATAACTACTATGATTCCACTAGCACTAGCAACAACAAGCCAATAGATATCTCTAGACATTTACAAATTAACCTTGGAAAAACAAATTTAAGGAACCACTAATTTTAAATAATATATATCATATAAATATTTTAGAGATAGAGTAGCACAATGCTCAACTACATGAGGAGAATGTTGAACTTAATTATTAATTGGCAAAGGCACATAATATAATTGATTATACATGCACATTATTGGTATAATAGATTTTATGGACCTAGGTTATGTCTGTAAAAATAATTTTAGTGCTTCGATTACATAGTTAACTAAAGATTGGGTTTCGATATAGTGAGTAAATCAACTGAAGCTGAAATTAAACAACTTTGTAGTGAGACTTAATTTATCTTTGAGATACTCAAAGAATAAGAAAAAGATGTTGACACTACCATATACCAAGTCATCCAATTATCTCACATCATGATCAATTGTAACAATAAAATTTATGACACTTAGAAGTAATAACTCCAAACCTTTCCAAATTTGATAGCTCCAAATAAATATTCAAGAGTAAAACACCGACATTGGCCATGCACATTACATTGTTACATTTTAGAGCACTCAGAGATAATATGATGGTAAGGATGCATAGTTGGGAGCTAGATATACTACATAACACATTATTAGGTGTGTAAACATGAGGATATGTGTAATGAATCAATATTTTAAGCCAAAAATATAATAGAAGTTGACTTAGTAAAAACTAGTCATAAAAACTATTGATGGTGTAGACACTAAAAAACCTTACACGATGGTTCTAGATGTCAAACTAACCCTTAGACCATCTCGAGACCACCTTGGGATCACTTCATAGCCTTTTAAATACCAGACCTAATCAAGATGACTAACCCTAATCATTTTTACCTTTTCCCTCTCGACCACTAATGGTTGACCCCTACCTGTCGATGGTTAGACTCGACTGTCAGTGATTAACCTTTAACCTCCTTAAGGTTTAAGTACCACTCAACTACAAATTGTTTTTTTATTTTTAGTTGTTTTATCCATGTGCATAATCAATGCATGTTAACTCTAAAATTAGATAACTTGTTAAACTATTTGTTTAACCTCTTGTTTCACCACTCCCTTTTTCCTATATAAAGAGAAGAGGAGGAGAAAAAGGGGATATCAATAATCATTAGGAATAATTAGTAATTATTAGAGTTTCTTGTATTAGAAGTTATTTTACATGTATTATTCCAACAACTAGGTCAGAGATATGAAATCTTGTTGTTCATCAATCAACAACCAAGGTACCATTGTTAGGTTGTGGAGCTAAAAGCTTCAACTAATGCAAACATGGAGGAGGTTGCTGAGTGTCACAGACACCGGCATCAATAAGGCCAACTGACGTCGGTTAAGGGTGAACAGAATGGAAACCAACATCGGCAGGAGTCGGCTGACATCGGTCATCTCCAGGTAGACAGGGACCAACGTCGGTTGCCTGTGCGGTTCCAGAACTTCTCATTACACGAACAGTTAGTTTGTTGAACTGATTGTTTGCATGTAAAGACTATTTTGAGTCATAAGCTACGTGTCTAATTATTGTAAATTAAGAAGTCTAAGTTATTGTTTAGTATGGGATCTATTTATAGACCCATTGGCATGTATTGTAAAGTTTGCTAGTGAAGAGAGCAAGGTGTGTTCCTCCTAGTTCCATAAAAGAGAAATAGAGGAAGGCAAGGTAGATCTTTCCAATTGTAAGATCATTTGAATTGTAGGTTGTTAAAATTTTATGGTAGATCTACATGTGTAAGTAAGATCATTTGAGTTGTAGGTTGTCACAAGTTCATGGGAGATCTACTTGAAGTACTTTGAGTACTTGTATACTGGCAGTGTTATTACTGATTGGGTGGAGGTGAACACCAATTTTGTGTTTTAGTTGTGTGTTGGGACCATTTTTGGTAGGAGAGAGAGCTCTTGATTGAGAATTACTGGGAGCCCTTGAGGTGTGGGAATCCTTACAGAGGTGTGAGAAGAAGTGGCATCTTCTTTATTGTATTTTCTTTCTGGATGAGTATTAATACAAGTTTCTGTATTGTCTCTCATATTCTGTGCTATTTGTGAATTCTAGTTACTTGTTCATTCTGGTATAATTTCGTGTTTAGTTGATAATACAAGGTAATCATATTGTGCTCTTATTGAGGAGCAAGATCTTGACAAGTGGGAATCAGAGCTGTTTGTATTCTATATTTCCCCATCAATTGGTATCAGAGCTTTTGGTTGGGTTACTAAGAAGTTGTATCAGATCTGGTTAGTGTTTGTTGATTACAAGTCACTCACAGGAGTTTTTGTTTGAGTGTGAGTATAGCAATGGCAAAAGAAAGTAAGCTATGAATGGAGAAGTTTAATGGCAAGAACTACCAATTATGGAGGATGTAGATAGAAGATTATCTGTATCAGAAAGATTTGTACTTACCATTGGGTGGGGTTACATGCAAGCCCACGGATATGAAGGATGAAGAATGGAATGTTCTTGATTAGAAGGCTCTGGGATCTATAAGGTTGAGTCTTGCATCGTCTGTGATTTCTAACTTATCACAGGCTAAGACAACGATAGAGTTGATGGAATCTTTGGCAAATTTATATGAAAAACCCTCAGCTTTGAATAAGGTATTTCTTATGAAGTAATTATTTAATTTGCAAATGTTGGATGGTGGATCTGTTCATAGTCATCTTAGTGATTTCCATGGTTTGGTAAACCAGTTAAATTCAGTCAATATTGTTTTTGATGATAAAATTAAGGCTCTCTTAATCTTATGCTCATTACCTGAAAGTTGGGAGAGTTTGGTAATGGCAGTTAGTAATAATGCATCTGCTTCAAAAATCTTAAAAGTGGATGATGTTGTGAGTGTAATCTTGAATGAAAAAATTTTCAAAAAAAGCACAGGTGAATCATCAAGGAATGCTTTGAATGTTGAAAGTAGGGGAAGGTAAAGAGAGAAGATCGAGCATGGGAGATCAAGGTCAAAGATAGGCAGGAGATCCAAGTCTAGGTATGGTAGAATAACCTACTGGAAATGTGGAAAGCAAGGGCATGTAAAGAGATATTTTTGGTTGAATGAAGATCAGCATGAAGGACATGAAGAAGTAGATGTTGCAGAGTTTGTTGCACAAGATGTTCTGGTATGTTCCTTGGATAAATTAGAATCTTGGGTTTTAGATTCTGGTGCCTCTTTTCATGCATCCCCAAGTAGGGAATTTTTCCATGAATATGTCCAGGGAGACTTTGGAGAAATTTATTTAGGGGATGGTAAGCCTTGTCAAATAGTTGGCAAAGGGAAAGTGAAGCTGAAATTGCAGACGGGCAACACATGGGTGTTGAAGGAGGTCATGCATGTCCCAGTCCTGAAGCAAAAATTGATTTATGTTGGAAAGTTGGGTAATGAGGGTTACATAGTAACTCTCACAGCAAACTCTTTGAAATTTTCTAAGGGTGCACTTGTTGTAGCAAGAGGTAAGAAAGTAGGTACGCTTTATCTATCTACTTGTATTACTGATTCTCCTTCTGGTTTATCTACTTCAGGTGTAGATTCGTAGATGTGGCTTAATAGGCTTGGTCACATGAATAAGAAGGGGATGCATGTTCTTGAGTCAAAGGGTATACTTTTAGATTTGAAAATCATGGATCGAGATTTCTATAAGCAAAGAAAGAAAGTGATGTTTCTTGAGAAATCTGATGTTTGTGACAAGAATAGGAAAGTCTTGGTTTTCAAGGAGAAGATGACAGATAGAGATCAGCGCAAGGGGCTAAAGAATTTTGAGTAGAGCAAGGTTGATATGGACAAGGGTTTGATCCAAAAAGAGCTCACGAGTAGAAGTCATCACTCACAAGTAAAACACAAAGACTGATGTCTATTATAAAATTGACGTCGACATCCAGACAGGGACTGATGTTGGCTATGTGCAGCTCGACGTTGGTGACTCTGAACAAATAAACACCAGCATCGGTCAGGGGGAACCGATGTCAGTGATGAGGTAGTCACATGGAACTGATGTCAGTTGGGTGTAGACTGAGATGTGACCAACATCGATCACTGAGATGGATTTTGGGCAGACATCAAGCTGTTAGGGAGTCTCAAGAGCCCATATGGAGGACTGAAAGGGTAAGCCTCAAATTCATCATTTTCCTTCTTTACACTACTTGTTTCTCACTGATGGTCAAGAAACAGGAAGTTATTAAAGAAGTAGAGCAGGTAAAATCTAGGAAACAGTGGGAGCTTGGCATGGATGAGGAATGTGATTCCTTAGAGAAGAACCAAACGGGAGTTTTTGGTAGAGTTGCCAGCTGGAAGGAAGCACTGAGAGATGAATGCATTTTCAGGTTAAAGAAGAGTGAAAATGGACACGTGAGATGAAAGGCCAGGGTATATGGTCTTGAGTAAGCTATAAGACAATGGAGGTTTAACCATTGTGTTTTCTTTACCAAGTTGGATAATATTAGCTACATTATCTTGTTATTGTATGTTGTGCTTGTTGCAGGGTCACATATGCAGGGAGTTGCTAAACTAAAGGTAAAGTTAGTTCAGAGGTGTGTCATGAGGAATCTAGGAGCAGCAAGATTCTTTGGCATGAGTGTGTTCTAGAGACATGGAAGGTCACAGGTTGATTTTGTCTCCAGATGATTGTGTGAAACTGGTTAGCACGCTGATGGTTGGACAATTCTATGAACAATGTTTTGATTCACATAATGAGGTTGAGTACATGTGTACTAAACCTAAGATTTCCCAAGTAGTGGGAGTTGTCAGCAAGTTTGGAGCCAATCTGGGAAAGAAGCACTGGAGGGCAGTTCAGTGGATTCTCAGGTATCTGAGAGGGACCAACAACAGGTATACATGCTATGCAAGGTCAAGTACTTCTCTACATGGGTTTGTAGAATCGGATGTGGCAAGGTGATTTGGATGACAGGAGGTGCACCATAGGATTTGTGGTGGTTGGTCTTCAAGAGTGATCTTGAAGAGGAATATAAAGCCAAGAAACAAACTAGATGATGTACAGATACAGGTACAGTTGTAGCTATTTATCTCCAAGTGGGAGATTGTTAGGTTGTGGAGCTAAAAGCTTAAACTAATGCAAACATGGAGGAGGTTGCTAAGTGTCACATACACGGCATCGATCAGGCCAATCGACATCAGTCAAGGGTGAATAGAAGGGAAACTGACATCAGCAGGAGTCGGCTGACGTTCATCTCCAAGCAGACAGGGACTGGTGTCAGTTGCCTGTGCAATTCTAAAACTGCTCGTTACACGAACAATTAGTTTGTTAAACCAATTGTTTGCATGTAAAGACTATTTTGAGTCATAAGCTGCGTATCTAATTATTGTAAATTAAGAAGTCTAAGTTATTGTTTAGTATGGGATCTATTTATAGACCCATTGGCATGTATTGTAAAGTGTGCTAGTGAAGAGAGCAAGGTGTGTTCCTCCTAGTTCCACAAAAGATCAATAGAGGAAGGCAAGGTAGATCCTTCCAATTGTAAGATCATTTAAATTGTAGGTTTTTGCAAGTTCATGGCAGATCTACATGTGTAAGTAAGATCATTTGAGTTGTAGGTTGTTGCAAGTTCATGGGAGATCTACTTGAAGTATTTTGAGTACTTGTGTACTGGCAGTGTTATTACTGACTGGTTGGAGGTGAACACCAATTCTGTGTTTGAGTTGTGTGTTGGGACCATTTTTGGTAGGAGAGATAACTCTTGATTGAGAATTACTGGGAGCCCTTGAGGTGTGGGAAGCCTTACAGAGGTGTGAGAAGAAGTGGCATCTTCTTTGTTGTATTTTCTCTTTGGATGAGTATTAATACAAGTTTGTGTATTGTCTCTCATATTCTGTGCTATTTGTGAATTCTAGTTACTTGTTCATTCATGTATAATTCCATGTTTATTTGCTAATACAAGGTAATCATATTGTGCTCTTATTGAGGAGCAAGATCCTGACAAGTGGGAATCAGAGCTGTTTGTGTACTAGATTTCCCCATCAACCATAACTCTCTTGAAATTGCTCTAGGCTCCTGAATGGGTTTTTGGCCACTCACCTCAACATTTTTCAAGAAAGAAAGCTAAGTATCTATTTTCAGTAATTAATTCCTTTGTTTCTATCTCATAACCAACATTCAACCTAAACCCACCTTCCATAATCACTCAGCAACCTACCTTTACCTAAGTCAAATTTGACAATAACTGTTGATGGTCACATAACACTGATAGTTTTCCCCAACCATCAATGTTCACCTAGCTAATGATAGTTACCTAAATGTTGATAGTCTAACCCAACCATCAATGGCCACTGTGTGTTAATTCCAAACAACAAGCTTACTTCACCTATCAGATCCTAACCAAATCCCACTCTCTGAATTTCTACCTAATCATAGAATATCACTCTATTTTTTGAGCCACAACTATTTTTATTTAGCATAATTATTTAATAATTTATTTCTATAATTAGGAAAATTCATCTCTTTCAAGCACTTTTTGTTTTTGATTTTAGTATCTTCTATTATTCATGCAATCAATTTATCTTTCATTTCTAGAACTTGATTATTTAAAAGTGTGGATTGACAACCCCTAAGGAATCTTGTGCTTGTTAGGAACTTGGAGTACAATTGATTACTTTTGTATAAGCAACTAAACATAGAATTGAACCAGAAGTAATAAGTAACTAGAAATCAAAAACAACAAATAATAGGAGATACAAGAAACAACCAATCTTATATTAAACTCTTCCAGAATACAATGAAGAAATCTCACTCTTTCCACACCTCTTGGGTGTATAGTATTTCTCTCAAGAGTTATCTCTCTCAATCAATTACAATCAACTCAATAACTGAGTTATTATTCCCTTGCTTCAGCTGATCTTCTTGATCTTGCATATTACAGATCTAATTGACCTTGCTCACTTACTTGCTTACAATACATGCCCCATGGGTCTCTTAAATAGGATCCAAGGCATACAATAATTAGAAACACAGACTCAAGACTAAAATTAGTATTTACATGCAAACACTCTGTCCATCCTAAAATTAGAACAAATTTAATTTTGGAAATGCATGCAAATGCACATGCACACACAGGTGACCGACGCCGGTCGCTGTCGGTCTGCATATGACCGACATCGGCTGATCTCTGACCAATGTCAGTCAGATCTGATCCACGCCTGACCAATGTCAGTGATACTGTCGATGCCAGTTACTAGTTAAGCCCAGTAACCTCCACATTTGCATAACAGTGAAGCTTTTAGCTCCACAATTTAACAATCTACCACTTGGAGATAAACAACTGCACCTGTTCTTGTACAGCAACATCCTATGTCTTGTTTCTTTGGCTTGTTTCTCCCTCTTCAAGTTCAATCTTGAAGACCAACAAAAGTTGAATGAAGATTCAAATTCTCCTTTGTTACCGGCTTTGTTAACATATCAGCAGGGTTCTTATCCATATGGATCTTTTCCAGCTTCAACTTTCCATCCTCTAATACCTGTCGAATGAAGTGGTACCTAAGCTGTATATGTTTGGTTCTTGAATGAAAGGCTGAATTCTTTGCCAAATGAATTGCACTTTGACTATCACTATACAATCTGCAACTCTCTTGATCCTTTCCCAACTCTTCCATGAACCAAGTCATCCATATCATTTCCTTGCTAGCCTCTGTGACTGCAATGTATTCTGCCTCTATAGTAGATAAGGTAACAACCTTCTGCAACTTTGAAATCTAGCTAACCGCCATTCCACCAATAGTGAATACATATCATGTGGTGTTTCTCCTGCCATCCAAGTCACCTGCCAAATCCAAATCTACATACCCATGTAGAGAAGTACTTGACCCTGCATAGCATAAATACCTGCTGCTAGTCCCTCTCAGATATTTGAGAATCCACTGAACTACTTTCCAGTGTTCCTTTACTGGATTGGCCATAAACTTGCTAACAACTCCCACTGCTTGGGTAATATCAGGTCTAGTACATACCATTGCATATATTAAGCTCCCAAATACTGAAGCATATGGAAATTTACTCATGTACTCACCCTCATCATGTGATTTAGGACACTGTTCTTTGCTCAACTTGAAGTGTCCAGCCATAGGTGTGCTTACCTGTTTTGCATCTTGCATATAGAACCTCTCCAACACCTTATTCACATAATCCTCTTGAGACAAAATCAACCTGTGATTTTTTTTGTCTCTCTTAATACTCATGCCAAGGATTTTATTTGCTTCTCCTAAATCCTTCATGGCAAATGTGTGAGCTAATTTTACCTTTAGCTCAGTAATTATCTGCATGTGTGAACCTGCAACAAACATATCATCTACATACAACAATAGGATAATATAACTACCATTATCCAATCTGGTAAAATAAACACAATGGTCAGATTGATATTTACTAAAGCCATGCTCTATCATAAACCTATCAAACCTTAAATACCACTGTCTTGGAGCTTGCTTAAGGCCATATAAGCTTTTCTTCAACCTGCACACAAGTTTCTCCTTACCTTTGACCTCAAAACCTTTCAACTGATCCATATATATCTCTTCATCTAAATCTCCATGAAGAAATGATGTCTTAACATCAAGCTGCTCAAGATGAAAATCTTCAATAGCAAATAAAGACAATATAGTCCGAATAGAAGTCATCTTTACTACAGTAGAAAAGATTTCACCAAAATCAATACCTAGTTTTTGTGCAAATCCCTTTACTACCAACCTGGCCTTATGTCTCATTTGTCCATTCTCTCCTTCCTTTAACCTGTATACCCATTTGTTTTTCAATGCTTTCTTTCCAACTAGCAACTCAACCAAATCTCACATTTGGTTCTTTTCTAAGGAATCAATTTTCTCATTCATGCCATGCTCCCACTATTTCCTAGATTCTACCTGCGTTGCCTCATCAAAACTTTCTGGTTCTCCACCATCAGTGAGCAACACATAGTATAAAGAAGGGGAATAATTAATTGGAGGTTTACTTACCCTTTTAGTCCTCTTTATGGGCGTTTGAGACTCATTTACAGCTTGCTGTTCACCCAAATTCTCTGTCAGTGATCGATCTCTGTCAACTCTCAATTTGTATCTAACCAACATCGGTTCCACCTAACTGACCTAACTGATGTCAGTTATTGTCTGACTGAGGTCAGTTCTTGCTTGACCACTGACATTGGTTACCTAACTGACGTCGGTCTCTGTGTTTTTCTGTGAGTGATGATTTTTACCCGTGAGCTCATTTTGGAGCATTACCTCATCCAAATCAAGATTGCCCTACTCAGAATTATTTAGCCTCTTGAGCTGATCACTGTACATCACCTTCTCATTGAAAACTACATCATAGATTCTAATAATTTTGTTAGTTTCTAAATTCCACAATCATAATTTGAAATCTCCAAAGCCATAACCAATGAAAGTTCACCGCATAGATTTAGCATCCAACTTCTTTCTATTTTCTTTATCAACATGCACAAAAGCTTCAGAACCAAAAAATCTAAGAAATGAAAGATCTACCTTTTTACCTGTCCAAGCCTCTTTTGGAATTCCACCATCCAAAGCAGTAGAAGGTCCTCTGTTAATCAGGTAAACCACAGTATTTATAGCTTCTACCCAAAACTTTAAGGGCAAACTAGCATGTAACCTCATACTCCATGCACGCTCCATTATTGTTCTATTCATCCTTTTAGCAACTCCATTTTACTGAGGTGTCCTTAGAGCCATCCTTTCCCTGTGTATTCCACTCATAGAATAGTAACTATTGAATTTATTGCTGCAGTACTCACCACCATTGTCAGATATAAGGCACTTCAATCTCAAACTTGTTTCATTCTCAACCAAAGCTTTCCATTTCTTAAATGTGTCAAAAACATCAGATTTCCTCTTTATGCAATAAACCCATACCTTTCTTGTAGCATCATCAATGAAAGAAACATAATACTATGATCCTCTAATAGAAGCTACCTGAGCTGGTCCCCACATGTCTGTGTGAACAAGCTCTGACTTGTGCTTCTTCTTTGTTGACCCAATCCTAAGAAACCTCACTTTCTTCTGTTTCCCAAAAATACAGTGCTCACAAAAATCTAGATCTATTCTTTTCAAATTTGAAATATTACCTTTTGACTTAAGAACATTCATTCTCTTTTCACTCATGCGACCAAGCCTATAGTGCCACATCTTTGCATCTACATCTGAAGTAGATAAAACAGAAGGAGAATCGGTAATACAAGTAGATAGATAAAGTGTACCTACTTTCTTACCTCTTTCTAATACAAGTGCACCCTTGGAAACTTTCCAAGATTCCATTGTGAGAGTTACTGTGTAACCCTCATCACCCAATTTTCCTACAAAATTAGACTCCTCTTCAGGATGGGAACATGCATGACATCCTTCAACACCCATATGTTGTCAGTCTGCAATTTCAGCTGCACTTTCCTTTTGCCAACTATTTGACAAGGCTCACCATCCCCTAAATAAACTTTTCCAAAATCTCCATAGACATAATCATTGAAAAATTCTCTATTTGGGGTTGCATGGAAAGAAGCACCAAAATCTAAAACCCATGATTCTACTTGACTATCTAAAGAAAATATAAGAGCATCCTATGCAATAATACCTATAACATTTGCTTCCTTATTACCTTCTTGCTGATTTTCTTTGTTATCCTTCAACCAACAGTCTTTCTTTGCATGCCCTTTCTTTCCACAAT
Source organism: Torreya grandis (assembly GCA_037957365.1). NCBI lineage: Eukaryota > Viridiplantae > Streptophyta > Pinopsida > Cupressales > Taxaceae > Torreya > Torreya grandis. The sequence goes on from JARHVA010009980.1 coordinate 185,748, forward strand.
TCCAGCAGGTTATACCTCCATTTCTGGATTTGGATCTCCTTCCCATCTTTGACCTTGATTTCCCTTGCTTGCCCTTCTCTCTTTTCCATCCCCTGATTTTAACACTTAAAGCATTACCTGATGTCTCACCTGTGCTTTTCTTGTGAATTTATTCATTCAAGATTACACTAACAACATCATCAACTTTCAAGATATTTGAAATAGATGCAGTATTACTTACTGCCATTACCAAGCTATGCCAGCTTTCTAGTAAAGAGCATAAGATTAAGAGAGCCTTAATTTCATCATAAAAAACTATTTTGACTAAATTTAACTGATTTACAATTTCATGGAAATCATTAAGATAACTATATATAGATCCACCTTCTTGCATTTGAAAACTAAATAATTGCTTTATAAGATATACCTTATTTGAAGCTGAGGGTTTTTCATATAAGTTTGCCAGAGTATCCATTAACTCTACCGTTGTCCTTGCCTGAGATAAGTTGGAAACCACAGAAGCTGCCAAGGTCAGCCTTATAGCTCCTAGAGCCTTTCTGTCAAGAACCTTCCATTCTTCATCTTGCATACATGTGGGCTTACATGAAACCCCACTCAATGGTAAATATAGATCTTTTTGATATAGATAATCCTCTATCTGCATCCTCCATAATTGATAATTCTTGCCAATGAATTTCTCCATTCTTAGCATACTTTCTTTTGCCATTGCTATACTCTCACTCAAATAGAAACCCCTGTGAGTGACCTGTAATCAATAAACACTTAACACACTCTAAAATCAAGGTGTTAGTGAACCAAGCTTTGATACCAGTTGTTAGGAACTTGGAGTACAATTGATTACTTTTATATAAGCAACTAAACATGGAATTGAACCAGAAGTAATAAGTAACTAGAAATTAGAAACAACAAATAATAGGAGATACAAGAAACAACCAATCTTGTATTAAACTCTTCGAGAATACAATGAAGAAGTATCACTCTTCCCACACCTCTTAGATGTACAGTATTTGTCTCAAGAGTTCTCTCTCTCAATCAATTACAATCAACTCAATAATCGAGTTGTTATTCCCTTACTTCAGCTGATCTTCTTGATCTTGCACCTTGTAGATCTAATTGACCTTGCTTACTTGCTTGCTTACAATACATGCCCCATGGGTCTCTTAAATAGGATCCAAGACATTCAATAATTAGAAACACAGACTCAAGACTTAAATTAGTCTTTACATACAAACACTCTGTCTATCCTAAAATTAGAACAAATCTAATTCTGGAAACACATGCAAACGCACACGCACACATAGGTGACTAACACTGGTCACTATCGGTCTGCATATGACCAATGTCGATTGATCCCTGACTGATGTCAATCAGATCTGATCCACGCCTGACCGATGTCGGTGATACTGCCAATGCTGGTTATTGGCTAAGCCCAACAACCTCCACATTTGCATAATAGTGAAGCTTTTAGCTTTACAACTTAACAGTGCTTTTTGGAAATAACATGCTAGGCAATCTATCCTACTACCTAACTAATCAACCATTTATTTAGTGATTTCTTATATGTAGGTCATTCTTGTCCAGACAAAGAGGAGTATCTACAACCGTCTGGATCATAAAGCACAAACCAAATATAGGTTTTACTAATCTCACCCTTTTTTCAAGTTTTACAACTTTCTTCTATAAAGCAAATCAAAATTTATGTGAAACATTCTAGCATACCCAATGGGACCCTTGAGTCTTTACTTGGGTTCATAGTTGCATCTAAGTTCTTCTTCTTGTTTTTGGCTCATGTAATGAAATTAAAATTTCATTTTGGGTATAAAATTGACTGTATACATTGTTTGATTAATTATTATAGCTCACATAGCTTAATTAATCAAGTAAATTAATCATAGGTTCACTCTTATCACACACACAAGACCAAACCACTTACACCTAATCAAGCATAAAAATAGTGACATAAGGCCTGACTAGGATTTCATCACCTAGTGATCACCTTTCCTGGCTATTCTACTTGGATTTCACCACCAAGGGGAAAACCAACTCAGTACATTGGTTGAGTATAATATCTAACAACTCAGTACATTTTAGCTAAGCACTCGACACCCTTATCATTATGGTGTGTGAAGTGAGGGGGTAGGCCCTAATATCAAATCACATACCAAGTTTTAGTATAGATGTTGAGAGCCTTAACTACATGAAACCATCCTTAGATATCCTCTTCTAGTACCTACTCTACAAGCCAAGTTGAATTAAACAATTTTTAAAGCTTAAGGCATAAGCCACAAGAGAGACTAAAAATAACTTTAGGATTTAATGTTCTTTAGTGTGTGTTTCATTTCCTTGACTTTTTGTTGTCTTCTCTTTTTTTGAGTTGTGAGACTACTTGTATCTTCCTCTCTCCCTTATCTGCATGGTTTTAACTAGGCAACAACTAAAAAACCAAGCCAATCAAGATCTATCTCCTAATCATCCATCTTCCTCTTCTCCTTCATCTATGGAGTATGTCTCAGATGTAGATATTTCTCCCAATCCTTTAGGAAGTCCTAACATCCCTCAGATGGTTTCCCAAGGTGATACATATTTTCCACCTTTTTGAATAACAACCCCATAACCCTCAAACATTATCTTAATACCATATCCCACCATACCCCTACTTTGGTTCCACTTGTTGACCCACCCTATGGCATACCATCCCACCTTATGGGAAACACTCCTGTTCATACCATTTCCACCCAACCTTTCATCACCTAGGCATCATCTTCTACTAATAATCCCACCAATGCCACCATCCAAAACCAACCTACCCAACCAACCAACACCCAAACACCTTCTACCCTAATTAAAAACCCTTATAATATATGAACAACCCAACCTTTGGGCACTGGAATTCTACTTACCATGGGAGTACCCTCTACTAGTGTCACCACCCTTCCTCTTGTTTCTAACCCACCTACCTCCACTCCATTCTAGAGCTTGATGGTCCCCATACCTTCTACCCTTCCACTCATCATTACCAAAGTTACCACCTATCCTCTATCTACTAACCCAACCATACCTCCAACCTAACCTATGTCAATCCCCCAATAGATGCCTATTACACAAAACTTGAGCTACGTCCCTAACCCATGAGGTTATGTACCTATACCATCCACCCAATCACCTATATCCATGAATTCATATGTGGCATCATCTCAACCACCCATATCCACATACCAATATGTGGATATCTTCTTAACTCCTCACCAACTATCTATATGTTGCACCTACCCAAACCCAACATAATCTATTGTACAACTATGAGGCTACATAACCTCAAACAGATCTTGTCAACATGTTAATGGACAAAATGACTACTTTGGATTCATCTATTTCTAGTGCCCATAACCTCTTATCTTATGACCAAATATGCAATGAACTAATTCATCCATCCATCCCCATTCAATTTTATCCTCCTCAATGATAAATTCTAAAATTTTCAAAATTTTAAAGCAAGGAAGACCCTCAACAACATCTAAGATCACTTAGGAATTCTTTTTATTTTATTGCCTATGATGATTCTCTCCTTTTCTATACCTTTCCCATGCCTCTATTAGGTCCAACACTAGATTGGTATATTGTTATTATAAAGTACTCCCTCTTTTATTTTGACCAACTAGCTCAGAATTTTCTAGATCACATTTCCATAAACATCTCTAAGAAATTTTCCATCACCGATCTCTACTCGATTTAGAAATTTGATGACAAGTCCATATACAACTTCATCGCCCATTGGAGAAACTTGATAAATCAACTCTCTTTCTCTTTTCCCCAAAATGAGCTAATTGAACTCTTTGCTCATGATTTTTCCAAACACTTTTCCTCCACTTTGTCAGTTCAGAATATCAAGACCTTTGATGAGGATTTCACCATGGCACAAATATTAGAGAACAAATCCATTAATGAGGGGAAGTTGAAATTGAGAAAGAAGAATTCCACATTCAAATCAAATGAAACTCCCTCTCAACCTAACAATCAAACCAACACTAACTCCAAAAACAAAGGAACTACGAATGTGGTTGTCCTTAAAACCACTCCTCCATCAATTTTTAACCAACCCAACTCCTCCAATTCCTCCAATTAGCACACTAGAAACCCAAACCACAATAACCAAAATCAATATACTCTGTTAGGGGAGTCATATGCTTCAGTCTTGGAAAAGTTGTTAAAAGCGAATATCATACAAATCCTGCCAATAAAACCTCCACAATATTTTTATTCCTCTCATCCTATAGATATTTCGTATAAGGAGAACAAATTTTTGTGCCTTCCACCATGTCATTGGGCATGATGTTAGTAGGTTTAATACCTTTAATAACGTCATCTAAAACCTAATCGACAAGGGGGAACTTATGTTGGATAAACCCAATGCACCCCCAAATCAATCACTTGACATCTTTAGATAGTCATTTCCCAACCATCCCCCTTACATGAACAATGAAAACAATAGAGTGAAATGCTCTCATAACCACAAAGTCCATACCATTAACATAATTCTTAGTGAACTCATTGCTGAGGAAACCATTGCCCAAACCACCTTTCCTACCCTTCCACTTATTGAGGTAGTGGAGTCACTCTCCATTATTTTGGAAAATGAGACCAAGGAAACAACTATTCCCCTTTCTCCACTCATCAAGGTATTTAATATACTAACCTCTCCTTTGGGAGACATACCAAAATAATCAGCCATTACCAATGTATCCTTCTCCTCCATGATATAATAATACACTCTTCTTTTGGAAATCATCCCTAATAAAGATATTAATCTAATTACCTCTCCTATAGGATACTCATCTTCACAAACCTTGGATCCCTCTCTCTACCTATGGGTTTATCTTATGAGACTAATATCAAAGGGATTGAACCCATCTATAAGCCCTTCTCTAGACTAGTTTAAAACTTGGAGTACTTATCCTAGCCCAATATGGATTATGCCATGTTTTGGCATCTTCTTGGGTTTCCTTACACAACCAATCAAGAGCCCTCAATCATGCCATTGTCAATCCAAAATTTTGCTTTCACTATTGAACCCACCATCACTCCAACCAAACCTTTAAAAACCTCTACCCCTCAAAACATATTTAAACTAACCAAACTAACTCCACCCAAAATATCCAAAGTAGCTTCCCTCATCATAACCACACCTATCAAAAACCTAGGCATGATCCCTGCCCAAATCCTTACTCACCCATTAGTAAAGTTATATTTAAGACCACCAAATAAATCCCAAATTAAACTAACAAAGAGGGTAAAACCACCCAAGATCCCACAAACCAAAACTCTACCTCCCCTCTCCATTTTGCCTTCTATTTTGGGACCTCACCCTTCTACCTTAGTAAGGAAACAAACCATCCCAAACAAAACCCAAATCCAACCACCACTCTTGGTTACACCATCACTCCTAATTTCATCCTCACCTATTTTCACCAAACCTTCTATAACCAAACCTTCTACTTCTCAGGCATATACCCCAACACCTTTCACCCCTAAATAATTTGTACCAAAACCATCCACAAAGATTGTTCATTTTCCCAAATCTCTTACCATCAAAACTACTCCTAAAAGGGATTCCACCTCAACCACCAAACCTAAGACCTTGATACCTTTACCACCTTTCCCTGAGTCTTACTCAACCATCTTACAAAGGTTATTTTAAGCATATTGCTTAAACTTGCCACCTATCAAACCATTTGACCCAAATAGTCCTAAACCATCTAGGTATAATGATAAATTAGTATGCTCATAACACAAAACACCTAGGCATGATACATAGAATTATAAAGGTCTCCAAGTATTAATCCATCAATTATATTGTAAGGATGACTTATTATTAGATAAACCTCCTATGAGCCCACCATTGATCCAAGAACCAAGAAAGATCAACCAACAATTACCAACTCATACACTCTCATACAAGAGTGAGGAGGGATCAAAGAAGCCCTCTAACCCAACTCCTCCACAAATCCATACCATCCATGTGGCCACACAGTCACAACCCAACAAAAGGATAAACAAAAAGTAAATGTGTCTATTATATGGACATATCCCTCTTCCACCACCCAATCACCCAACCAACACCAATCACTTTTATCTTCAACCAAATCCAAGGTGTCAATCTTGGGTCCCTCTCAATCCAACCCTTCTGAATCAATCCAATGAGTAGTTCTAAAATAACTTCACCAAACATTGGGGACGATGAGTTTGTATGAACTGATCAATACCTTGACCCATCACCACTAATCAATGATAGAGGTGTTGTAATCCATATAGGTTCAACTAAAATACATATAACCTTTGGTAGCCTTTATCAGAGCTCTTCAACTTTCCAACCTTATTGCCTTCAAGGATTCAAAAATACCCTCCATCCATCTAGATGATGCAGATACTACCCTCTTCATTATCATGTAAATCAACCAAACCTACATCAAGAGGGTTATGATTGATGGGAGAGCTAGCATCAACATTATATCCTCCCATGCATATGACCAACTCAAATTACCTGAGAAAATTATGTCAAAAACCTCAATGATACTCTGATCATTTAATGATACCATGGCCACAACCTTAGGAACTATTGTCCTTCACATTCACCTAGGACCCCATACACTTCCTTAGCTTTTTTTTGTAGTAGAAGGTGAGTTCTAATATAATTTTTTTTTGGATGCCACTGGATTAATTCCATGGTTTATGTGTCATCCACCTTACACTGATGTATCAAATTTAAACACAAAGGTTAATTTATTACCATACAACCTGACTCGAGTCCTTTTACATCATGCAACATGATGTGCCAACCTAATGACGTTCTCTTTCCTGTATCCAACAAGCTTTCATCAATAAAATCTGAAGCCCCATCTTTTTATACCAATGAATCATCCACCAGTTCATCCATCCCTTCCATTAGAATCCACACAATGGACCCTTCAAAATCAACCTTATAACATCTTTCATTGGGGGAGTATCGCCTTGTGACACTAGACACTTTTCCTACTCCCCAAGAGTAAGGGAATCTTGACCAACAACCCAGTTTTGTCCCCAATATTGGATATTTTATTCCTTTTGGTCCCTCAACTTGTCAAACTAATTTCATCTATGGGGGACTTGATAAACCCCTGAACACTTCTACCACCTCTTTTTCACCTTGACCATTCACCTTCAATTTCTCCTATCTAGATAAACTAGAGTTTTCCAAGAGATATCTCTATAGGAATGCTTGGAAGGGATTTGTTCTAGGTCAGTATGAACATAAGCCACATGAGTTTCTTCCAATCAAGACCCAAAAACCTCATGAAAATCATGGCCTCAGTTTTGCACCACCTAAAAAGCAAACCAACCCACCTCCCATTATAATCATTGACAAGGAAATCCCATCCTCACCATCCACTCCACCATCAAAAACTGATGATTTTGACATCATCCCCCTAACATTTTTTCATCAACATGGTCAACCTCAGACCCCTAACTTATCAAAAATATGGGACAATCATAACCATTCCTCTGACTCACCCTAATATGGTAAGAGATAACTCTCCTACCATTAATATCATTTGATGTTAGGATGATGATTCCATTCTTGCCTATCTAGGGGTAGAAGATTCTTCTATCCAAAAATCTCTTCTTCTTGAGACTTTGACCATGTTGAACAAAACAACCATGGATATCAACTTGGGTACCCTGAATAACCTATGAATTGTCAAAATCAACCAATCACTAAATTCTAAGGAGATTCATGACTTACCCTCCTTGCAAGTTTAGACACCGCAAATGTGTCTGCACCTTGGTTCTCCCCCTTGTCCGCCTCAAACCCATATCCTAACCCTTGGCCTTAGTCCTCTCCATCCATTTGATTAGAATAACTTAAATATTTTAATTAAGTGGCCCCCTTTCCACCCCACCCTTGCCACCTTGGATCCTCCCTTGAATCCCTCCACCTTCCTCTTAGCCTTTATTATGCCAAATCTCCTCATTATCTTCCCCTGACGCCCATTTAAGCATCTTCATAACCGTTCTTCCCACAACCCCTCGTCCAGTGGCGTGCAAGAATGGGCAGAGGCTATTTTTAGTCTCTGTCCCCATTCTGACACTGCCGATGTCGGCGACCCTTCGGCTGACGTCGGCGAAACTGCCGGCGTCAGCAGCCTTCAAGACCCCTTTCTGCATCCGTTGCAGCCCCTGGACCCTTGAGCTCGCAAACTGAATTCTCTTGGTGTTTTGGCACTCGTCTCTTCTCCATTTGGACCTCGTGCAATATCAACAACAGGTGCAAAGACTCTTGATCAGAGATTTCCTCTTGAAAAGTCTTCTGTGGCTTCGACAACAGCTCTCCCACTCTTCATTCAGCAAGCTAAAAGGTAAGCAGAGTCTATTATTTCATTCTTTTGTTTAAGCTTTTAGTTATCTGGCATATTTGCTGTCTCCTACTCCCTCTGTCCTTCCCCTTGAGAGGCTAAAAAGCCTTCTCAGGCCCTGTCCTCTATCCATCTTCCTCTCACACTGTCCCCCTTTCTATACAACCCCAGACAACTTCCTCATTCCCCTGCCAACAAAGACCCTATACAGGGCACCTAATCAGAACTAGACCATTCCCTAGTCCCTCTAAATTCATCCCCGAACTCTGTCTCGACCCTGTTCACAAACTGGACCCGTCCACAACCCAGAAACCAAACCAGACCCGACCATAGGCCACAACCCCGACCGACGCCGATCCATTACCCAACTGACGTCGGCAGATAACCGACGTCAGTAGACCAGATAACCGATGTCGGCAACATTTCTGACCTCGGCGACTGTCATCAGCCCGACACCCCCCTTTCAGGTAATCATTTGTCTTTTCTTTCCTTTCTAATTTATTTATCACTTCTGTATTCTGGCATTCTGTATTTTCTTGGTCTTTTATCTGTCTGTCATCAGTGGGTTGACCTCCCTTGAGGAAGTTTTCACACTTCTGGGAACAAGCTTTCGCTTGGCAACCCACTGCCTATCCATCTAACATTTTCTTGTCCAAGTTTCTTTTCTTTGCAGGTGTCATTCCTCCATAGCCAAAGAGGGGTGCTCACAAGCGTCTGGATTACGGTGCGTAGTCTATATCCAGGTACTTCTAGCCTTGTCCATTTCCTTAGTTTCTTTATTCATCTTTTGAATGTAGAAAGCGAATTAGCGATAGAAACAACAAGATTACAACATAGAATTTGCTTGGTCTTACAGTGACATGTCAATAATTGACCCTTCCATTTCTACCCACAATATAGTCACCAAATATGATGCCAATATAGTTAGGTAGAAACTTTAATAAATGCATCTGCACATGGCCCCTTTCATCAAAGAAGAGCTTCAACATCTCTTATCTGTCAATTTCATTCAACCCATTGACTATCCCCAATGGTTTTCAAAAATTATACCTATAACCAAAGCCATAGGGGGACTTCACATTTGTGTAAAATTTCATGACCTTAACCTTGTTTTCCAAAAGGGTGACTTTCCTTTGCCAAGCATTGACTAGCTTTTTGATCTTACAGCCACCCATGATATGTTATCTCTTATAGATGGGTTCTTAGGTTATAATCAAATCTTAATTTCCCCTGAAGATCAACACAAAATTGCCTTTATCATCCCATGAGTAACTTTCTACTAGAGGGTCATGTCGTTTGGTCTAAAGAATGATGGTGCAACCTACGACATGCTATGACCTACATCTTCCATGACCTTATTTACAAAATCATAGAAGATTATGTTGATGACCTTCTTAGGAAATCCAAATTTTGTAAGGATCATTTGGCCATTCTTAAGATTATCTTTGAATGACTCATCCATTACCATGTCCACCTTAACCCCAATAAGTGTATTTTTGTAGTCTTGTTAGGAAATCTCTTGGGCTTTATCATCTTAATTCAAGGATTTGAGGTCGATCCCTCCAAAATCAAAGCAATCCTTGACATTCCTCCTCCAACCCATCTCAAGTAACTCTACAACTTGCAGGGGAAGCTCCAATACATTCATCACTTTATCTCTCATCTCTTTGATTAATGCCAACCTTTTCACCAACTTCTAAAGAAGGATGTATCTTTTAAGTGGAATAACAACTATCAAAAGGCCTTTGATTCACTTAAAGAGTACCTTCTATCTCCACCCATCCTCATTCCTCCCAAGGAAGATTAACCTTTTTACCTTTATATTTTTTACACTGACCACTCCTTAGGGGTAATGTTGGCTCATCAGGATGAGTAGTATAAAGAGTAAGCTATCTATTACATAATTTAGAAGCTTATAGAGTACAAGACTTGGTACACCCATACTAAAAAATTTTTCCTCACCTTGGGCTTCATAGCTACAAAACTTCACCACTACCTTCTCAACCATAAGACATATGTCATAACCAATATCAACCCACTCAAGTATATGCATTCAAGCCATACCAAAATCAATGTATGGCCAAGTGATTCATACTTTTAGCTAATTTTGACCTTGAGTTCCTTCAATAGAAGTCAATTAAAGGGAAAGTCATTGCCAACCAATTGGTTGATGCACCATTAATATATAATTGACCTCCTCCTCTCGAGTTTTTAGATGAGTCCATCGTGACCCTCTCTCAACCAAACTTCACCTATCAAGTGACCATGTTATATAATGGATCAAAGTGTTAATGTGGTGGGGGATTCAACATCATCCTTATCGCCATTCATGGTGAACCTCTTACTTTATCCTTCAAGCTAGATTTTGAATGTACCAATAATATGGCTGAGTATAAAGCCCTAATGATAGGTCTCTAGATTTCTTTAGCCTTGGGAGTTAAAATAATCAACATCTTTGTTGACTCTCAACTCATGTTTAATCAAATCAATGTCTCTCATCAATGTAAGAATGATGTTTTACAATAATACAAATAACTAAATGATGTACTCTAAGCATCATTTAAATATTACCATATCCAAACCACTTCATGATCTAAAAAAAAGTTTGCAAATACAATGGCTTCTCTCACTTCATAGTTCCCATCTGCACCCTCTGACTCTAAGATATCTTTTATTATACATCAACTCACCCAACCTTATTATCTCAAATCAGACTCTCCTATCATCTTTAATGTGGAATAGAACCAACCTGACCTTTGGTACAATAAAACCTTTGACTATATCAACCTTGCCATCATCCCTTCCAACCTTTCTATGAATGCTCAAAGATAATTTAGTTATATCACCTCATGTTATACCATACTGGGGGTAATTATTTATAAACATGGCTTTGATGGTCTCCTCTTATGTTGCCTACACAGTCATGAAGCCTTTCATGCTATCAAATAAACATGTGATGGGATTTGCGAAGGACACTTTAGTGGTCTATCCATCACTAAATTCATCCTTTGAATTGGATATTATTATCCCACCCTTAAACAAAAAATTTGTGATTATGTGAAAAATTGTGTCAAATGTCAACAACATGCCAATTTACATCATGCACCTAGCCATAGAATCCAAGAATCTAAGGATCTCTGGCTCTTCTCACAATGGGGTTTGGATCTTATTGGTGAAATTAACCCCCATTATTTGTAGAAACATCATTCTATCATCACTACAACAAAATATTTCACCAAATGGGTAGAGGCTATTCCTCTCATCTCAACCAAAGCCAAAAAAATTGTCAATTTTATCAACCATCACATTATCTATCATTTCAGGGTTCCTCATAAAATTATCACTGATAATGGTAAATATTTCAAAACAAATAACTCCAAGGTCTTTGTGATGCCTTTGATATCATGTTAAGTTTATTATCACCTTCTTGTCCACAATAAAATGGATAGGTCAAATATTCTAACAAAATCTCAAAAAAATGCTAATTAAAATGGTTAATACATCTAGTTGAGATTGGCATTTACACATCCCATTCACCTTTTGGGCATATCTTACTAGTATTTAAACCCCTACGAGTGATACCCCTTTCTCTCTTATGTTTGGAGTCAAGGATGTATTGCCTCTCAAAGTCTAAATTCCTTCTCTTTGCATATCCTTACACAATCTCATTTCTGAGAGTGATTATCATCAAGAACGTTTAGCCCAACTTGATCTACTTGATGAATGATGTTTAGTTTCACTTACCCATCTTCATGTATATCAAGAGAGAATTAAGCAAGCTTATAAATAATACCTAAAAGTACGAGAATTCAATATTAGAGACCAAGTCTTAAATGAAAATAAACATGTAACCAATATGGATAAAATAAAGTGGGGTAAGTTTACTTTCAATTGGGTTGGACCTTATATCATAATTATAAAGTATGGATCAAGAGCTTATCGGTTATCCTCCATTGAAGGGAAACTAGAATCTAAACCCCTCAATTCTTTGCATCTACATCCTTTCTTTTATTAAACAAGATTAAACTCACCTTTTATCCAACTTAATCTCATCCCCTATTTTCACTCACATGCATCCCCTTATTTTAAGGACAACTAATTAAATCTAAATCCTATGATTACCTATTATATCCTTTACCTAATCTTGAACATGGGTACTATGGCTTTACATGTGGCATGATTCTCATGGTGTTTCCATCCCTTTATAGGATGGAATCCCATGGTCATTGTTGCTTAAACCTCTTTAACCAATCATCAACCTTCTTGTGCTCTAGTTTTTCCTTCAAGAAGGTGAACTTTTTTATCCTATATAAGCAAATCCATGTCAATAGAAAAAACAAAATCAATAAAAAAAATCATAAAAACTCATATATTCTATGGGTCATTTTGAGAATTCACATATTACTCCCTAGAAGGACAGCTACCAAAACCAATCAAAATTACTCCATGTAATGTAGACTGCTCTATTGAAGGACAACTATCAAGAGCCTTAAAAAAATCTCAAAAACTTAGACCACTCCATTTAAGGATGCCTGAGTAAAGCATTTATCAAAACATAAAAATTTATTGAAAGCTTCTCACATCAATCAACTTCCCAATCAAAAGACCCATTATCAAAATAAAAAAAGAGAAAATAATTTTGGAAGTCATAATCGGATTTCATAAGTAGACTTCCTGCATCAATCAATATACACCTTATATGACATGGATTTGTTTATATTAACTCTTTGGTAACCTGTAGAAGACGTATGTTAGTCTCACAAGAAGGTTTCATCATCATCCACCTCCCCTTTATACCCTCTATAAGCAAGGTATTTTTGAGCTTGCTTAACACTGAGTGGTCAAGAAACCTTTTAACTGACTAATGACCACTCATGTAAATAATTTGAAGGGATTATGTTTAAAATCTGATCTAACTTAAGTTTGTCTCAATCCTTGATAATGAAGAAGCATCATGCCTTCTTCTTATTCTCTCATATCTAATTTTTCATACATTCATTATGATGCTTGTATCTTGATTATCTTATCTCTCTCACATTAATTTTGTAATCCAATTTACTTTATGTCTATTAAAGATTCAACAACCTTCATATAATCATATACAACTCATTAAAAACCAATTATGTGTTGTTCCTTGTTTAAGTGTTTTTAATCAAAATAGCATCTTTACCATCATGACCAATCATAAAAACATATAATCATCACAACATTACCTTTTATCGCATCATAAGTCAATAAATCATCACACACAATCTACCCCAACATGTCTCAAAATAACATCATAATCATCTCATCTAAATAACCAATAATACCAACTAATCAAGAAGCGTCTATCACCATTCAATCATACATCATCCACATTGTTATCCATCACATACCTAGCTAGGTAAGGAAGTAAAGATTCATTAATTCAAAACATCCACATCTGAAACAAAACATCTCATCATAACAAACATCATCATATCATCACATCATGAACACCACATCACCTAATCATACAATCATAATCATCCTACCATCTATCACATCCATATAACTATGATCCATAAACTATAATGATGTCACAAACGTCACTTACATCATCAAAAGCATAATAGTGCCATATCAACACCATAACACCATAAACATCATCATCACTAACCATACCCATTATCATGATCATATCACCAAATATGTAACTATAAATAATAACATCACACCATTTAATAAAAACATCACATCATCTAATCACATTTATATCATCTATAATCACATACACAACATCCATCAATATCAACAACATCATGAACATAAATTAACTAACCATAATATCACATACTTAGCTAGGTGAATACATATAAACCATAACATGCTAATCATCATAACATGATGTCATAAATAAAAAAAATTTCATCCATAAACACAAACCATAAATCATGATCACATTCGTAAATCATGAGCTCATAACCAAAATAATGATCATATATATAATAATGTACATGTATTTGAATGGATATATACATCTCACTACATCATCTCACAGGCTGGTATCAAAATCATATAGTACATCAAAAGTAAAATATCCCATCATAGTCTAAGACCCTAGAGCACCACTACCTTTTAGATCTTTTCCACCTCCTACACCTACTTGCCCCCTACAGATGTAGCCCACTGACTTGGTGTCATACTTTTGGCCCTTCTGGTAATCCCTACTCTATACCCACCCCATCTAGGCTCATTTAGAAGATATGTGAATACTAAGGCCTCATAATAGCATGGCTCCTCTACTATCACAACATATCTTTCCATGAAGATAGTCCTTGGTGGTCCTATAGGTGTTGGTACTCACCCTCCTACCTACTTGAGAGAATCCCTCTCATATGTAATAATGACTAGTTGAGCCCTAGCCTGATCCCTCTCTCTAGTAAGAGTGGCCACTTGGACCTATGATGCATCCCTATCTTGGGTAATATATTCTAAGGATGCCTATGTTGTGGCTAGTGCCACCCATTTCTGGTCCCTCTCAGTAATCAATGACTATATATTCGGTCATCCTCATCTCTTTGATTACCACCCCCTATTTCCACAACAAATCCATATCCTATTGGACACCATCATAAATAAAAATGGTTACATCATAATGTGCCTAAAACCACATAAGGTGGCCATTAGTTACACCTACATCATTGATATCGGTCATCATTGGTAGTTCCTTGTGATCAATAAACACATCCCCATGCTCTAGTGTAGGTAATGAGAACTCTGTGTCATCCCTCCTATATCTTAGGAACTCCCATAGAATATTATTGATAAGTCTAAATTACTTCCTCACCATATCAAATGGGATAAGATTAACCTCATGTTATCACCTCTCAAACACCCACCTATACCTCTGTAATGATTAACGTATGTCTATCATAGCCTACCCATGTTGGAAATCTAATGTATGGATGGAAAATGACCTCACCCTCAATCAATACCTCTTGCTTATCTCTATACCAATCTAGGTCATGAGCTCCTCCCCTTAGTCCAGTGAGCATGTAATCACTTCTCCATTATATATAACTAACCCTAAAAACCATATGGACAAAACCATGCCATGATAGTCCCCTGGGTCTCAGTACCCTGACGTGCTCATAAGCCCAACAATTTAGCACAAAACCAATGTTGATCCCATATCTCCTATGGGCATGGTATCCCCATAGTTATCGATAGATTTGAACTAATAATATAGGTTCCCACTCAAACACTATGTAAGCCAACCACATCTCCACCAGAACCCCCAATAATAAGTATGTAAATCTCCCACTACTAGAATTTGATAGCATGTAACATGTGACATCTATCATCATCATCATCATAACTAGTCATGTACTATCCCTATCTAACTGATATAGAGGAGTATAATAGAATCCTCCTAAATTCCACCTCATTAGTGTAGACACCTAAATCTAGCCATCGATAACCTTCAACTAGGCTTTTGACCAATTTTCATGTAAAGTGCACAATTTGTCTTAAAAACACTAAAATGCAGTAAATGATGTGAAAATGACATATTCAAGTGTCAATTTTGGCCAGGGTATCCCTAAATGGGGCAATGAAATTTATGGGCCAACTAACTTTGATCAAATCATTCTGAGTCAAAATGGTAATTTTACACCTAGATGCTTTGGAGTGCTCTTTCTTATCAAATCTTTTACACAAGATGCATCCATTTTTTTTTTAAATTGTCAGTAAAATCCTAAATGGGAATATGGCTCTTATGCATTTGACATTGACTCCCAATTCTAATCTAGTCAAATTTTGGACCAATAACAAGGCATTCTGATTAATTTGAGTAATTTTTGCAAATTTTTTTTAAATATGCTTAAGAGCTAACTAATCCAAATCAAGGCCTTATCAAGAATTCCATAGATCTTTTTGAATACTTATTTTTGGAAATGAATATTGAATATCTGCATCGTCAGGTAACCTCATTTTTTGGGAAGACATCCCTAGGCCATAAATGCCATAAATATTAGGATTCATGTCTCTCATGCCTCATCAAAGCCCTCCATGCCTCTTAATTACTCTATCCTAAATATTGATGAGCCTATTTATAAATTTTAATTGCATAATTAGATTAATGCTTAGCCACACATCTCAATCTTGAGATGGATAGTTCAGGTTGATTCTAGACATTTTCCAAAATCTATAAATAGGAGCCTTACCACATCATTTCTAAAGCTTAATTTGTGAAAAATTATAATGCAAGATTGGTTTCAAAAGTTTCAAGCAACTAGTGTTAACATGCCAAATTGATTCCAAGCCAAGCCAAGCCACAAGCCAAATGTGCCAAGAAGAGATGGAGGTAGCTAAGCTTCCATTGCCTAGGACTTCATGAGCACAAAGCTGAGCAAGCCACTACTACAAAGGCATTTGGAGCATCCAAAGAAGGTGAAGGAATTCTTGTGTTTTTCCTTACTTTTTAGTTATGTTTGTCATTTGTTTTTGTTACCAAGCTCACGCTAGTAACTAGGCATGAAGGTATTAGCTTAGTGTGTTCTTTGTCAAATTGTTTTATGCATTTTGTCACTAACACCATACTAATATCCTATTCTTAGTCAAATTCCTACCATTATCCAACCACATACCATTCCTCATCTAGTACCAATCCCATCCAAACCTCAACTAATCCAATCCTTCAAAGACCAAGTTGTGTTTAAAACTAGTATTTCCAACTCATTAGAAACTAAGGCCAAGAGAAAAAACCAATACAAGATTTTTTGTTGAACCAACCACTTATGATAAGTCAACCTGTGATGAATCACCTATTGATCCTATACCAGTTGTCAAGGAATATCACACTAATGGGCTAGTCTTTATCAAGTCACTTATTAATGATTATAACCATCTTTGGGAAAATAATTACCTTGACCATGTGCCTATTTTTCAAGAGCCTCCTATTTACAAGCCAATCTCTAAGGATTTGTCTCTTGACCTTTTTCCCATCCTAGAGGAGTCCCACTCCGACAAACTAGTTTTTGTGGATCCATTATGCCATCACAAGACATTACTTGTCCAAAACCAAATATTCAACAAGACATCATTGTAACAGAGTACCCATCAGATGAAGAATCAAAGTTAGATTTAGGTTCTATTCTTGAACTGACATCGTATTTACCATCAAAATTTGAATCAACATTAGTCTCAACATTGGATTTAGAGTCCCTTGAGTTAGAATCAGATTCAGAAGAAGAATATGTTCATGGTTGTTACAATATTGGTTACGCATGCCTTGAAAATCAATTTGAATACATTTGTGATCCTTTTATAGTTTTTGAGGATGAGTGCTTCAATTTTTACACAAGTTATCCTAGTATCTTATATGAGGATTGTGCAACCTCTCCCCATTCCATTACCATTCCATAAGCCATTACCATCAACAAAAATAGCCATATCATTAACATTCCATCTCCCAAAAGTTTCGATTGGGATCAATAGAATCACACTTTATTGAATTGCATCTATGGTGACATAGCAGGTGAATAAGAGAAAGGAGGCCAAGACCACATTCATATAGCATAAGAACACTCTCTTAGTGAAACCTTTTTGAAGGTGCTAGGGGACAATCAAATTCAAAACTCAACATCTTCTAGTGAAACTTTTTCAAAATCACTAGAAGAAAATCAAAGTCAAAATCCAATATTCATTAGTGAAACCTTCTCAAAGGCACTATGGGACAATCAAGACAACTTCATTGGTGAAAACCTCATTGAGGCACCAATAGCTGAGCACAAAAGTTCTTCACTACTTGATGAAGACAAAATCAAAGATCAAATCAAAATAGCTTCATATCTATAGCCTAATCAGATGGTAGCTACTCTCAAGATCAAACAATATAAAAATTTGGTGATCCTAATGAGAGAATATTCATAAGTCTTTGGCCTTGCCATAACTAAATTATGTCAAATCTGGCATCAACAACATTACATGTGACTGAAAGTCTTGATCTTCATTTGTTTCCCCACCATTACACTTTCCATTATCATCTACCATTCCATTTCACAATCAAACCTACCATCTATTATTTGTCATTTTTTACCATCCATGACCACACTTTCCTTTGTAGGGGCTACAAAGATCCCTTTTCTCAATGCTTGAAGGAACCAAAATCAATGACTAATGAAGATCATAATAACATTATCAGAATCATATTTTGTAGGCCATTCTTGATAAAGTATCTATTAAAATGAGGTATGGGATAGAAATTAACATGATTAAGTATTCTATTTGTATCATTTTTTGATTAGGACATGCATCTCCCCATTAGTAAGAACAACATAATAAAAAACCACACCCAGGACAAAAACATGTACCATACCATTTCATGTACCATACTATTTCACATTGCCATGCCATTACTATTATTACATATCCATTTGCCATTGTCACATATTCCTACCATTCAGCCCATCACTTGGGTGTAACCCTCTTACCATTTTATCCAATCTATCAAAAACCATCATTATCCTAAGCAAGACCATGTCATCCTATCATTCCATGCCTATCTAGACTAAAACCTATTTTTATTCATCCTACCCAATCTTATTTTTATCTTGGTTCGTTTGGTGGTTCTCACACATTTTTCAATTAGATTTTGATTAGGTTTCAACTCTTATCAAATTCATGTTTACAATGACAATCTATGAAAGTAGTGTGACAGTTGATTTGGCAAGGTATCTTTCATCCTATCAACTTTGTTTATGTGAGCCTGATTATAACTTCCTATGGGAAAATTAGTGTCTCACCAATCTTGCTACTAATTATAACCACCTATGGGAAAATTATTATTATTGACCTATTCTATTGTATCCTAGTTATAACTGCTTGTGGGCAAACTAGGGGCAACACTTGTTTACCATGCATTACTACATCACCTTGTCATCACTATTTTCATTTGATTGGCCATTTTATAGATTTGAGAACTTGTTGGGACTTGGTTGGTTTCTACTCACCATTTATGTCAAAAAAATTACTATGAATTGAGGTCATTCAAGACTATGTGGGTCATGCTCAATTCATATTGAGGTCATCTCAATCCCCCTTTCCATACACTCTCACCATTTTGCAAGAAACCTAAGACAAATGCTCTCACCATTTTGTGAGCAGGTATCTTGTCATTCTCTAATGAGTTAAGATACCTCAAAAATGACAAAAACATTCATAATATTTCAAAATACAAAAACATTTGTATTGTCTAAGCCTAGTCAGTTATCCTCGATCCACCTTACTAGGACATTGTCATTGTTAGGATGATTTCTTTTGCTTTTGTTTTTAGAATTTTTATTTGTTTTTTTATTTTAGGTTTTTTGTTTATTTGTTTGCTTGCCTATTTTTTTGATTTTAGCACTATTTCCTTGACTCAATATATATGCATTCATTGGGTGATTCCTCGAGCACATTATTCTTGGGTCTATCCATATTCATATGTCAACATTATCATCATGGTTTTTATCATTGGTACATTATTTTCAAGTGTTTATTGGATCAAGAGTCAGTCCTTATGCATATTTTGGGATAGTCTTCATGGTGTTCTATCATGAAGCCTACCATCACTTGCTATAGTAAAAATTAGCTTTAAGGTCTATAATCAATGGATCTATATAAGTTTCTCCTTGGCAACTTGGAAAATTATCCCATCCCACCCTTGATCAAATCAACCCATTAACCATTCTAGTTGTATCATTGCTAATCAAGATGAGCATCTTTTCATTGGAAGGTACAACTAAATCATTTACACTAATCAATCTTATTCTTCTATTCCTCTCTTTCATCACTTTGCACCTGCTCATATTTAATCTATATTCTAGGTTATATCCTTGAGTTATGCTTACTAATTAGCCCTAATTGGGGCACCATCATCTTTAGCCAATCCAAGTCCTCTTAATGATTATAGCTGCCTATGGGCAAATCATTATTTTGACTTTTATTCCTAATTATAACCACCTTTGGGAAAATTAACTTCATTTTTACATCAATGCATGCAAGTATTTTATTATTTAGATTAATCTCAACCATGGGTTACTTTCACCTTTCTTCTTATTTCTTTTTGAGGGACCATCCATCAATAAATGTGATGGCCACTCCCTCGAGGGGGCATCATAGGCTTCCTAAACACTATTTGGAGCTTTGTTCTTCAGCCATCATCTTCTTTTTGACATACAGGCCATCTCTCATTATTTGAGAAGATGTTACTATGACTATAGATTTCAATGCCTTCTCAAATAGGGGAAACTTTAGACACCTAAATTTGGCCATCGATAACCTCCTACTAGGCTTTTGACCAATTTCTACCTAAAGTGCACAATTTGACCTAAAAATATTAAAATGTACTAAATGATGTGAAACTGTTATATTCAAGTGCCAATTTTGGCCAGGGTATCCCTAAATGGGGCAGTGCAATTTATGGGCCAACTAACTTTGATCATATCATTATGAGTTAAAATGCCAATTTTACACCTAGATACTTTGGAGTGCTCTTTCCTATCAAATCTTTTACACAAGATGCATCCCTTTGTTATTTTTTTTTTAGTAATATCCTAAATGGGAATACAAATCCAACACATTTGACATTGACTCCCAATTCTAATCCAATCAAATTTTGGACCAATAACAAGGCATTTTGATCAATTTGAGTAATTTGTACACAAAGTGCTTAAACATGATTAAGAGCTAAGTAATCCAAATCAAGGCCTAACCAAGAATTCCATAGATCTTTTTGAATTCTTATTTTTGGAAATTAATATTGAATATATGCATCATTAGGTGACCTCATTTCTTGGGAAGACATCCCTAGGCCATAAATACCACAAATATTAGGATTCATGACTCCCATGCCTCATCAAAGCCCTCCATGCCTCTTAATTTATCCTCTATCCCAAATATTGATGAGCTTATTTATAAATTTTAATTTCATAATTATATTCATCCTTAGCCACACATCTCAATCTTGAGATGGATGATTTAGGTTGATTTTGGTCATTTTCCAAAATCTTTAAATAGGAGGCCTTACCACATCATTTCTAAAGCTTAACTTGTGTAAAGTTATAATGTTGGATTGGTTCCAAAAGCTTCAAGAAACTAGTGTTACCATGAAAAATTGATTCCAAGCCAAGCCAAGCCATAAGCCAAAGGTGCCAAGAAGAGATGGAGGTAGCCAAGTTTCCATTATCAAGGACTTCATGAGCACAAAGCTGAGCAAGCCACTACTACAAAGGCATTTGGAGCATTTAAGGAAGGTGAAGTAATTCTTGTGTTTTTCCTTATTTTTTAGTTGTGTTTGTCATTTTTTTTTGTTACTAAGCTCACCCTAGTAACTAGGCATGAAGGTGTTAGCTTAGTGTGTTCCTTATCAATTTGTTTTATGCATTTTGTCACTAACACCATACTAATCTCCTCTTCTAAGTCAAATTCCTAGTTCATAGTGAGCACAAGGTCTTCTCCATATAAGTGATCCATCTTTTCATCTATCATCACTACTAATATGGTATATCAGCTCACCCCATATAGGTAGCCTTAATATCTTGTGGATGTCCTCTAGTAAAATGGTGATCTCACTTGTTGATAGTAAGATTGTTTTAGTGGTTAGATCCCATCTCTGTATGAGTGCTACTAACATCATTGCATCTCAAGGTACATGTTTATAGTACCTCATGCCTCCCAGACCTACATCAATCATATGGTCCCAATCTATGTCATTCATCCCTCAACATACCTCATCAAGGATTTGGGGCATGCAATCACATATCTAGAACTATTCCTTATCTTGTAAGTTCTGATATATAGGTACATTAATTTACCTAGTCCATCAATCTATGCATATCGATTTTACCTATTATCCCTCCACCCAAACTTAAATTACTCCTCTCAAAAATATAAACTATTCCTAATCTAACCTATACCTAATACTTACCTTCAAATTCACCTATTCTACCTTTTCTCATCCTTAACCACTACCCTTTCCCTAAACCCTTAACCACTACCCTTACCCTACACACTTAACCACTACCCTTGCCCTAAACCCTTAACCATCACCCTTGACCACTACCCTTAACCTACACCCTTAATCACTACCCTTGACCTAAACCCTTAACCACTACCCTTACCCTAAACGCTTCAATTCAAACTTCTACCCCAACTTTCCCCATTTCAAAACCTTCTTACAAATATTGACGATCAAAGGTTGATCGATGATGGTTCTTTTTAGAACTATCATTGATCAACCCTTGACCACTGACAGTTAGGTAATCGACCACCAACAATCTACATAGTGACTGATTGGTGGTCACCTATTGACCATCATCAGTCAATAATGGCTGTTGATGGTCACTATATAGTGACCGATGGTCATCCTCAATCCCTGGGGCTTGGCAAACTCCCCCCAACTAGCAAACAAAATAATAAAAAACAAAAAAAACATAATAAAAAAGAGAGATAACAATTTATAATCCCACCCACATACCCAACTCTCAAAAATCAACATCAAACCCTCATCCTATATCTCAATTATCCACATCTCTAAATAACAACAAAAAAAAACTCAAGTCTACAAACTACCAAATATACGTGTATTACCTACCTCATTTCTCAATCATCATCATGAAAGAGCTTTGGGAATTGCTACCACCAAACCCTGAGCTCTCCCTCATCCTCTCAGCATCTTCTTTGGTCAATACCTCCAACCAATCAACCTTAGTCAACACCTACTCACCCTCAATCACTCAATTCTCACACTCACCCAATAATCACTCACTAAATAATCCAACCATCATCATTTATTTTTGCTCAGAATGGGTTACCAAATGTAAATGAACATAAATAAACCCTTAGTGGACCTTTAAACTTCACCCTTTTAGGGCTGATGTATGATCACTAATGATTAGTAGGTGACCATTGATGGTCAACTCTGACCATCGATGGTCGACTTCCTTAAAATTTTCCAACCTAACTTATCATTTCTAATCATGATCAAAATATTTGTTACCCACTTATACCCTTACCATTACCATCTATATACTAATGGATATTACCTACTCTACCAAGCAAACCAACCATATCAAACTCATAATTAGACATTTTGGCCCAACTTTTGCTTATTTTGCATCGACCTTACCTTGGTCACTTTGACCATTATGACTACATTGCCATCTTTAACAACTTGAACTCATACTAATTTTACTCACCAACCCAATTATGTCTTCCCAAGAGCACTTCCTACCTTGTATACCTATGAATATGACAACCTTACCTATAAGACTTGCATTTATAAGTGTAACCTAACCACCACACCTAAATACAGTCACTTGGTCCCCTTATCCCTTGTCTTTCTAATGCCGACCTTATTTTTACTCAAATATGGTAGTCTAGTCTATGTGCAATATGTGATATCACACTTAATCATACTTTTTGGACATGTTTGAATTTAGTGCCAACTAATCCAACCAATGTTATCACCCACTCAACCACTTTTCAAACCTGCATTTGATTCTATTTTACATTATTGATTCTTAGTTTGAGGGGGAACACTTTCTCCCATGCTTGGGTTAGCCAAACCTTTGACCCACCATCCTTTTTTGTTTTACATCTTTCTAATACAAATATGCATAAAAAAAAGGGCAAAATATAGACACTAAAAAACCATACACAATGATTCTAAATGTCGAACTAACCCTTAGACCATCTCAAGACCACCTTGGGACCGCTTCACAACCTTTTAACTACCAAACCTAATCAAAATGACTAACCCTAAACAATTTTACCTTGGTCCTCTTGACTATTGACAGTCGACCCCTAGCCATCGATGGTTAGACTTGAACATTGATGGTTAACCTTTAACTACCTTAAGGGTTAACTGCCACTCAACTATAACTTGATTTTTTATTTTTAGCTATTTGATCTATGTGCATAATCAATACAAGGTAGTACTAAAATTAGATAGCTTGTTGAATCGATTATTTAACCTCTTATTTCACCACTCCCTTTTTCCTATATAAAGAGAAGAAGAGGAGGTGAAAAGGGAAGATCGTTAATCATTAGAGATCATAAAAAAAAATTAGAGTTTTTTATATCAAAATTTCTTTTGCATGTATTCTTCTAGTATCCAAGTCAGAGATCCAAAGTGTTGTTGCTCATTAATCAATAACCAAGGTATTGTCACTCTACCAAAATTTCTCCAAGATCCATAATGGGTTTTCAGCCACTCACCTCAACATTCTTTAGGAAATAGAGCTAAGTATCTATTTTCAGTAATTAGTTCCTTTGTTTCTATCTTGTAATCAACATCTAGCCTAAACCCACTTCCAAAATCACTCAGTAACCTTCCAGACTAAACCTACCTTTACTTGAGTCAAATTTGATAGTAATTGTTGATGGTCACCTAACCATAGATGGTTTTCCCCTAACCACTAATGGTCACCTAACCATCGATGGTCACCTAACCACTAATGGTCACCTAACCACTCATGATCTTACCCAACTATCTATGGTCACTGTGTGTCAATTCCAAACAACAAGCTTACTTCACCTATTATATCCTAACCAAATCCCACTCTTTGACTTTCTACCTAATCACAAAATATCACCCTATTTTTTGAACTACATTTGATTTATTTATCATTAAAATTTAATTGTTTATTTCTATACTTAGGTAAATTCATCTCTTTTAAGCATTTATTATATTTAATTTCAGTATCTTTTGTTATTCATGTAAGTAATTTATCTTTCATTTTTAAAATTTATTTTTAAATTTTTTGGATTGATAGCCCCCAAAGAAGCTTATGCTTCTTGGACCTAGTGTGCTAAGCAATCCACCCTACTACCTAACTAATCAATCATTTATTTAGTGATCTATTATCTATAGGTCATTCCTCCCCAGACAAATAGGAGTATCTACAACCATCTGGATCATAGAGCAAAAACCAAATCTAGGTTCTACTAACCTCACCCTTCTTTCAAGTTTTACAACTCTATTCCATAAAATAAAGCAAAATTTACATGAAATAGATGGTGAAGACATAATAATAGTCATGCAAAATCAATTTTACCGACACACTTTGTTTAATTTTGTAAGATATGTCTTGGAATTTTTAAGATAGTATAAATAAGACTTGAAAAATTTAGAAAATATATTCCAAGCAATCATAGATAACCCAAGTTCATTCCACTAGGAAAACTATCACAAGTCTTACATGCTAATAAATTATCTCAGGCAGTAAAAAATCTCCCCATCCATAACCACCACCTTTAGAAATAGATTCAAAATAAGCATCATCATTGAAATCTACTTCAATAACTTATCATTGATCATAACTATATTTATCTTTAGCCTCCAAGTCCACACCTCCACCATCATAGTAAACTATTGTGAACATATTTTTTTTGTTCAACTTTTTAAAATTGTAAAATTTTGGATTGGTAACAAGAATTGTGATTGGGGACATGAGGGTTGAAAACCCATAAAGGGTGGCCTCCTTATTACACCAACATATTTAAAACTACAAAAGGGTGGTATATTGGTATGCTACTTAGTTGAAAACCCAAAAAAGTAGTACAATAGTGCACAAGAAGCAGAAACTAATAACACTTCGAGTGATAATTATGATCACTACTCCTTCACCAACCTTGTAGATTAGGGAAAACAACTTCATCAATTCCATTTTTTAATACACAAATTAAATCCTCATTTTAATACAAGGATTTAATTTGTGTTTTGAGAAGGATAATTATATATAGATTGTATACATATAATGTTTTCAAAGTTTATCAATTACTAATTCTATCTATATTTTAGGAAATTATCATGTCTTAATCTCTCTAAGTGCATGCCTTAAGGGGTGCATTGAGAAAGGGGTGGGTATACCATTGGTTCTTTATAGGATTGTTGTCCCTTTTTTCCACTTACTATCTACACACCTATTTCCTAAAACCATTCCCTTAAGCTTTGCCTCTTATTTTAAACCCTCCTCTAGTAATCTACCACCTTAATTAACCCTTCCCTAACCTAAAACCATTTTTGATAATTTACATTACATAGTCAGCCCCAATGATCTTATACTCTTATTGGTAAAAAATATTAGAGTCTAGGTTGGCCCCAGGTAGACCTAGTTCATGACCTAATTTGTTTTTATCAATTATGATATTAGGTCGACTGGGTTAACCTTGTTGGCCTAAAATTTTGGAAAGGATTAAGGTTAGATCTACCATATAGACACATTCATTTTTTCATTCCTAAAAAAAGATAAGTAAGATATATTATGCATCTGCTTATCCACCATTCTACTTGAGAAACAAGCTTATGGTTTCATACTTTCTTTGGAGATACAGATCTTGTCTTGTGGAGAAGTCTTTTGGATGTGTTTATAGGTTGTGTATCCTAGAGATGATTTATCCTTGTCATCCTTACACACCAAAATAACCTATTGTGAAGCACCTTGTCTAAGGGAGAGATTGAGGCTCGATAGGTTCATCTTCAAAGGTAAGTATTCCTAACTTTGTTCCTCCTTTATAAGAGTAAATAGATATGCATTTGTACTTATATTCCATGCATTAGTATTCCATATATATTTATGTGAGTATATGTCTCCTTTTCATGTTTATTACCCCTAATTTGTGCCACAATCTTTGGTGAACACTATATTAGACTTTAATTTTTATTATTTTAGTAAATATGAAAACATAGGACCTATTCAAGGTTATTACAGAGTTTTACTTGAATGGAGGATTTGTAACCCTCCACAGTAATATTATTGTGGTAATGGATCCCTTAGATAGGTCTATTGGATCCATCTTAGTCATGAACCTGATTATCTAATATATCCCTAATCATAAGTGTAAGTAGGATTTATCTTCTCTGAGCTAGGATTGATCTATAGATATACTGTATTTTCCATTGCATATATTCTGGTGAACTTGACATGAATCTAACCATTGAAGGTTATTTTTCATGCTTTCATATCTATCATCTTATTTTTTTATATATCTATTGTATTATATCAAACCATTTGGTATAATTTAAATTTATGTGCATAGGTTTAACAAATAGTCACATCCAAATGACTCTATTTTATCTTTGCAAATCTTCATTGGAAAAAATTTATTAGATCAAATAGGTTGACATAGTAATTTTATTTAGATCAGATAAACATACAAGATTGAATAAGTTGACTTTGTCATATTACTCTCTCTATCAAGATTTAGATCAACAATCTAGGTTGAATAGGTCAACTTAGTCATCTTATTACTGTTCAACACACAAGGTTTTGAAAAATTGGGTCAAACTAGTCAACTTAGTTTGCATAATTTGAAATCAACATTCAAAGCACTTTAGCATAAAATTTTAAATCTAAAAATATTAAATCCCACCAAGGTTCCTCTCTTTCCTCTCTCTGTCATTTCAATATTTCTTTCAGTTTTATTTTGTATAAGTTAGTAGTATTCAAAATTGTAACCCTATAGAGAACTAAGTCAACCTAGTTAACTTAGTTCTGTAGCCTATCTTTCATCTGAAAGACACTATCGACCCATTAGACTCTATTCTTTAAGACCTTAATTTTGTAAATATTAGTGACCCAATCAAATCTATTTTGTACTACTTACATACAATTCCATCTGAATTGACTCTATACTATTCTAAATCAAGGAATTAACAACTATTTACTAGTAATTAATTCACACTTTCATTTTTAGTTGTTTTCATACTTAGAGTAATTCACACAGTATAAATAAGTGTTTTTTCAAATTTTCATTTAGTTACACTATTTCACTCTTTTGCACACACTACCAACTGACGTAATATTCAAAATGCATTTAAACACTTGTCTTCCCAAGGCCTACCTACTTGGATTTCATCACCAAGTGAGAAGTTGAGTTGGTTTTATATCCAAGTATAAATACATGGTTAATGGTATACATTGGCAAAGCACCTGACACCCTTATCATTGTGGGATTGTGAAGTGAGGGGGTAGGCCCTAATACCATTACCAATATAGATCCCTTTCAACATAAACATCCTAAAACCATCCATAGATTACTTTTTGGTTCCCTATTTTAAGCCAACTTTCCTATCAAACTTAAATCAATACTTTATAATAGTTTAAAAACACTTAGGATGACCACTTAGTTAGTACTTACATTTTTAGTTGATTGTGTACTCTCTGATCATTAAGTGTTGTATTTTAAAAACTTGCATTAGGTAGTATTGGTGCAAGGTTTTATGTTATGTGCCCAAATTGGATCACTCACATTGATCCAATTATTTGTGTGTTTGATTTCAATTATTACATCACTTGTATTGAA
The DNA here is from genome assembly GCA_037957365.1 of Torreya grandis. NCBI lineage: Eukaryota > Viridiplantae > Streptophyta > Pinopsida > Cupressales > Taxaceae > Torreya > Torreya grandis. The sequence goes on from JARHVA010009980.1 coordinate 214,448, forward strand.
ACAAAATTCCCTATTTTATCACACTATCATTCTATTCGATACAGTCTCTTACAAACTATATTTTTCCCTGTAAGTAATAGATAGTCAACTTGTCCAACTATGTATCCTTCTCAACCTACTTTATTTCCTAGTTTATAATATAGATTCAACCTGTATGATTATGTATCCTTTTATGCTTGTTAGGTTACATAACTAAGTTGACATGTATAACTTTATATCCTTGTCATCTTGTTTCATACCTTGTCTATAGTACATAGTCAACCTATATGACTCTATACTCTTCTTTGCCTACTAGATTATAGAACATAGTCAACCTATTCAACTCTATATCATTTATACCTCTTTTCTTTTATATAATATTAGTCATCCTTAACCTTTCTCCCTCATCATGAATTTCTTATTTAAAGACAACACTAAGTTGAACTCAATAGATATGATGAGCTTTACCAACCCCAATAGGTTTTCCCATAAGCAACTTGTGTCTCTTACTATAGAAAAAAGTAATGTGCATGTATCCACTAAAATTACAAACTATGGGACCCCTCCTAATTCATCTTTAGATCTCAACCCTATTTCCTCAGAAAATTACCCTGAATTAGAATATACTCTGAAAATAATCTTCTTCATCAATGAATTTCCTTAACATTGAGGAAAATATCCTTCTACTATTTACCATATTATGATAAGTGGTCAAACCAAGGAGCCCCATTCACCTTCCCCACATTCTCCCATATATTTGGGGAAACTATCCTCTTTGCCTCTCAACCTCTTCCTTCTCTTTTGACCCCCTATAATACTATGACCTCTTCCTCTTTGATTTCCTCCACCTCTATGCTAGGTATCTATACTAACATGGTAGGGTCTACATCTAGTGGGCCTATTTTAAGACCCACTCTTCTCAATTATTCCACTAGTATATCATTTTATACCCATGGTAATCATGCCTCTATTGGTTCTTATTCTCATCCCTATACTAGTGCATCATTTGGCACATAAGAAAATCATGCTACTAGTGCCTCATTAACAATTCCTCTCAAGCTACTCATAGTGGTACCCAATCCACTAATACCAATACTAATCCTTCACACACTATAAGTAACACCATTAAAACCAATCAATTTTTATTGCAAATTATCAACCAAATGAATTCTTTCCAAGTTAATAATGCCAACCAAATGATGCAAATGCAAAATCATCTTATCCATCTCCAAAATCACCCTTAATGGGTTCTATGGGGAATGCATAACCAAAATTCCCCCCACCTCCATTTTGGAATCCCTAAACCTTCTCTTTTTAAAAAAATAACTAAGCACCTAAAAAATGAACCCCTTGTAACTCAAATTGCTAACATTGATATAGGAGGTATCACTCCTACCATTATATACAGTGGGTCAACCAATCCTACTCTACACTTAAAAACATTTGGAAATCTATAAAAATATTGGGTCAAGTTAAATACTTTTGCCACTACCAAACTATTAGACAATAATATATTTGAAAATGATTTAGATTTGTATAACCAACTCAAATCTCATTCCATCACTAGTTTTGAAGGCTTAGTCAATGCTCTAGTCTAAGAGTTTCAAACTAGATATCTCTCTGAAAATACCCTGGCCCATTTTATTAATTATAGTTAAATTGAGATAGAAACCACACATGATTTCATTAAATGGTGGAAGACCTTATCTAACAAGTGTGACCATAATATGGTAGATGATAACCTCTTTCATCTACTCACCATTGCTCTTTATCCTAAGTTACAATATTGGGTATGAACTCTCTCTCCATGAAATTTTTAAGAGGCCATTGACTATACCAAGTTTCAAGATTTCCTCATGCATAAATTTGAGCCATCCCAAACTACTGTGGGTACTCACATGCTAATAAAAAATAAAAATCATCATGCTATTAATGATGGTGTCATTGATTCTTATGATACCATTCATAATATTCAAGTTATTGTTCCCAACCAGGCTCAAGAACAAGCTTCCCTTCCCTACCACATCCATAATCCTCATTTCCCTTCAACATATAACACCAATTTTCATAAACCTTTATCCATATTGGAGTTAAAAATTCATCTACCAAGGCTTCTTCCATGAGATCTTTATCCTAGTCATCCCATGAGATCCTGGAACAATCCAAATAAATTATGTTGGTTTCATGCTAGTTGGGGTCATTCTCACAAAATTTGTAAGCAATTACATAATTTGGATATATATTTTCTCCTTGGTCCTAATTTATACCATGATTATTTCATTCATAAACATCAACAAGCCTATGACATTTCCTTCAAATCCCATTAAACACAAACTAAATATCAAGCTTTAAACTAGGCTAATGCTCATTTGGCCATCTACAAAGATCCTCTTCTAAATTACCAAGACAATAATGATAAGCCTAATCCATATAATAATAATCTTGATAGTATTTTATACCCAACTCTTAAATATAATGTGGTCAATATGACTAATATGCAAAGGGTAGTTACATTTTTTTAATTCTCATCCCATCCATATTCTTCAATCATTTCACTCTTTTCATGTTATCCGAAAATCTTCCCCAACTCACTTAATATAATTGGGGTAAGAAGACCTTATGTCTTTTAATGAACTAATTCCAAAACTTCCTTTGGATAACACTTCTCATACCATTTATAACACTCCTCCAACTTATTTACCCATTGCCAATAATACTCAAACTTCTGCTAACACTTCTTCAAATTTATCTCAAACCAAACTTGCATCAATTACCCCATCCTCTCAAGATAATAAACAAACTTGTCCTCTAATTAAACCTCCTACATATTATCAAGATAAATTTACATGCACTTCTGCTCTTCTTAATAAGGACCTCCTTCAACACTATGCACCTCTTTCCAATAGTCCCCTTATGGGTTATGATGAATGGGATCCTATCATATAACTTACTAATCTCCCATCTCAAATCCCATTTATGAAACTTATGTGGACTTATCCACATAATCATAATCATCTTATGTAGCTCCTATTCAAAATGAACATCCCTTGTCCTCCCCTAATAGGTTATGAATCCACCTTATTTGGATCATAAAATAATGTTTTACAATAGTTCTAAGAGATGTCCATACACGTTTATGAAATAATGGACACTTGTATTTCCTTTAAATTACCCATTGCTTCTATGATCCCCAATGAGATTATGATTTGTACAGATGATCTTCCCCTTTTATTAATGTCCAAATTGGTGATATCTAGGTTAAGTGTGAATTAATGAGGGTTTAAGTACTTGTGTTACCTCTCTTGATTTTATTAAAACCCTTAGATATTTTGAATGTAATCTTAAGACCACACGTAACACATGCCATGGCTATGATCAAAGGCACATGCCTCCTTTAGGTTATGTGTTGCTCCGTATTACCATTCCACCTGTCACTATTTGAGTGAAGGTAATGATCTTAAACATTCCTCTATCCTATAACATTTTTCTTGGTAGGCCATAGACTCATCACATGAAAATAATTGCTTTTTTCACCTACCAATGTGTTAAATTTCCTCATAATGGAGCAATCTATAGGATTCAAGGTGATACTAATCCTTGGACTTTTGAATAATTTTAAGATCATGGTATATTCAATATTCCAACCCTTGAACCCTTGATGAGAATTCTATTTCATGAATCTCAATGGTTTAAATTTCCTATCAACTCTGCCTGAGATTACAATGGTCACATCAAATTCATTAGGAATATACCACCTAACCTCTTAGATTTAAATGATGATGAGCCTGACAAGATTAATCTCAATATCAAAACCTTAGATCTCTTACCTCATTTCCTATATCATCTTACACCTTCTCTAAGGTCATGTTCCCATTAACCACCTAGTGATGATATACCCATTGTCTTAACTAAGACTCAACACTCTATTCATCACACCACATCATATGACAAGGTCATCCCTGCCTATGATATTGATCTTCATACACTTAAATATGATGATGGTTATACCTTAGATTATATATTCTTAGGAGGTCTTATTTAGGCTTAAGATGCTAAAATTATTTGTTATCATTCCTCTTTGCTTCAGTCTTTCTACATATCTTATCATATTTTATCCTATATAATTCATAATTTTAGCATTTTACCTCTTATTTATAGGGTAAAGATGGTACACACACCTCTAATTTTTGAATAGCCTCATAGGATTATTCTCTTGTATCATGCTATGACTGATCCCTATTACTTTGCTAAATACCAAGATCCCTCTAGCTGACTTATCCTTGAGATGCTTGCAACCATTCTTTAGCCTTTCATGCATCCCACCCTTCCCTTAGCTAAATTCAGTTTGGATCCTATTCCCACTCCCTCTCTAATTAAGTCTCTTTTTATTTTTTTATCTTATTACTCCTCCAATCTAGCCTTGTCTAATATCTCCACCATCCCCACCTTCCCTAGGTGATGGTTTTCTCCCTTTACTATAGTTTGCTCCTTTGCCCACCAAATGGGTTGATCAACCTTATTATGATATTCATAAAGTTATCAGTCATTGGACTTGAGACTATTCATTACACCAACCTTCCTTGTCTTTCATTTATATTCCCTCTATTATTACACCCACAAAGACTAATAACAAGCATATCTATTTCTTCCATAACATAGATAATCATTCCTCCATGCATTGTCTCAAGCTACATCAATATATCGACACCTTGGGTCCCACTATTCCTAAGCCCAAAAAAAATGATATACCTCCCTAGAAATTATTACTTGAATATCTTCCCAAATATGGAGAGGTATATTTTCTTTGGCTCCAATGTGGTACTCATCACACTAATCATTATCGTATCTTTCAACAACATCTCAAAGACCACCTCATGATGATTCATGAACCTATTACCCTTCCTCCCATTGGTCTCTCACATAATAAGGCTCCCCCTTCTTCCCCCATATCTCCCTAACATGTGGTCCCTTCTCCACCTATAGTTTTTCCACTTATGATTCCCTCACCCATGGATCCTCCTTTACCTGTGGTCCCTTCTCCACTAGTGACTCCACTTGTGGCCCATTCTCCACTAGTGATCCCTTTATTTCCTATAGAGTCCATTCCATTTATCTTATAATAATCCCAAGTATGATAATACTCATAAAAATTATCCTTTAGGTATTCCTACATTTTATATTGAGGAGATTCGATGCAAAGTATTTTGTCAACTTTCCTTGAAGATCAATAAGACTTTAGATGCAGTCCAATTTCAGCTTCATAGAGACTTATCAGATGTGATGGATAATGTGTGTGGAAAAATCTACCACTATTTATGAATATAATCATGGTGTTTTTTCATTTATTTATTCCTTTTGAATTGGGCATGTGCTCCAAATTTACATTTATCTATCTTATCTCATTTGACATTATGTCAAATTCTTATTTATCTTACATGATGACTTATGTTTCTCACTATATGTTTCTTACAATGACATTTTATTCCTTATGTTATCTTATGGATTTTTTTTCATGATTACATACCCTTTCTTTATGAGTTCCTTTTTTATGGCTATCTTATTTGGTTTCATGATTTTTTGTTATCTTGTCTCTATCAACATGGATAATTATTATTGTGACTTGGTTATACAAACCTTGCTCCATTTAGTCATTCCTTCTTTACCATGTGATCATTTAAAAAACAATCAATCTCATTATAATCTCCTCTTATCAATCCACCTTAGATCTCCATTTATTCCCTTTATTTCCTTTCACAAACTAAGCATACATATGGTTGAAACATGAGATAACATGTTGGTTCATAGGTAAGCCTAAGTGTTTTAGTTAGTGATGTCTTTGGATACTCAGTTTCCTTTAGCCAAAGCCTAAAACTCATTCATGTGTATCAATTTATCTCTCATGATTGGTCATTCCAATTCTATATGGAGGAAGAATCTTAAAAAACACTAAAAACTTTTCAAAAGTTAAATCACACTAAAAGATGTGATTCTAAGCACATCTCTTTTTTCTAATCGAAGCTCAAACTTCATAATTGGCCTCATGATAGAGTTAAGGTTCATTGGGGTGTGGCAGAATAGTAGATTGGAAAAGGAGATTACAAAAAAACATTTAGTGATACCTAATTTCTCACATAAATACCTAATCTTCACAATAGACTAATGGCTTTGTAAGAAGTCCTAAGGAATAGGGAGCATGCTCTAGGAAGGTAGGTCCATTTTTATTTTTTTGTTCAAAATAACCAACATGATTTGATCTTAGTACCACACTTATTTTCTTACACAACTTTGTACCTATAGTGATTAGGTATCCTCTATATATTGATGGTCATTAGTCACTTAGTGTCTTTCCATGTCCCTAGTGTGCCTCATGTTTCCTAAGGTCTTCTCATAAGATGCCTACATTGTGTTTTTTACATTCCTTATTTCATTTCCTATAATCCTAATATTTCCTCTTGACAAATATTGTTTTGTTCTGTGATCACTCCCCCTAGGGATCCTGTTTGTGAGTTGCAATGTAAGACCTTGAACCAGACTAGGCCTTCCTCACAAATTACCAAATTTTTACATTACCAGTCCAAACATACCCTTTAACATAATTTTTCATTGTTTCCACCTCATTGATGTTCCCTTTTTGAGTTATGTGTAATACCATGGATATGACCTAACCTTCCTCACGAAAATTTCTAATACCCAAGTCACAATGAAATGACATGTGTCAAATTTGAGATAATTCATGATTGATTATGAGTTACACATCATTGACATGATTCCCATCTTTATTTAGTATGTTTTATGCTTACTTAATTGATATTTCACTTTTATCTTATTATTTTTTGATTGCATGTAAGAATACAACTATTTTCTTAATTTTTTCATACTTCCCAACTTGAATTAGTGTGATTAAATTAATTCCATTTTTCCAAAATATTCCTCTTTTATACTTTTCAATGTGATTTGGTATGATTGATTAATTTAATTTAATTTTTTTTAATACCATTTGTCTTTCACATATTATCCATTTTATTACATTATTTTCATACTTCTCAACGTGATATAATGTGATTTTATTTTTAAAAATTTGGTGCCAATATTTTTTATGGTTTAGAAACATTTTGTCCTCTTGTTTACCACTTTTTGGTTTATTATACTTAGTCCTCTTTTTTATTACACGTTTCCCATCTTGATATAGTGTGTAGTGCATTTGTTTGTGATTAATTATATTTTTCCAAGTCCTTTTCACTTGTTTCTTTTTAACCATGCATGTATGCCACATAATGATAGAAAAGAAAACACTCCATATATATTTTACATAGCATATACAACAAAATAAAAATACATGTGATAGAAATAAATATATCCATGCATCCACAACCAAAACCAAAATATAACTCAATGAGATCAAAACCCAACTGTCAAAATAATATATCTCTATATATCATGTGTTTTATAAAATGGTATAAAATAGAAAAATACATCACTCCAACTCTATGGTTGGGCTCCATTATGCCTATCTTGTGGCCTAGCCATGCTTCACATAGATGCCTTGGACTATCCTCTCTACACAGTGCATTATAATGAGGCCATCTAATATTTCAACATTGTTACCTATCCCTATAGGTTGTCCATCTGGGCTTGTACCTATCCCATCAGGATCATGGTAGCCATGTATGTAGCTATGTCCTAAGCTAGGGACTACCAGGCCTATGCCTCTCTTGCTCCCATCCCTATTGGTGGATACAATCTATATTCACATGTCTATAGTTGCCTCATAACCTCTTTAACTAGTATAAACTATCTTGCTTGGGTTGGGGAAAATGGTACCATAGGATCATTCAACATGGTGGGGTTATATGGTGCCAATGCCCCATCCAAAATGTCATGGTGCATTGCCATGACTAGGGATCCCCATATGACCTCCTCTATTGTAGGATATACAAAACTAAAACTAGATAGATATTAGATCACATATACATCTCAAAATATATTTCTCTCCTTATAATCATATACAACTAGTATTCTATCTCAAATACTAAAAATTACAACATTTCTTACCTGTCCTAATGTCACCAACCACCATTTCCCCATCTGCTCATCTATAGATCATAGTCTTTTCATCTTCCCATCCCCTGAGCACCTCATCTATAGGTCACCTCCCTATTAATACAAAGCTAAGAGTCACCACCTATGCATGCCATAGACCTCTCCTTAGAAGTGCCTTTATCGACCAGTTTTGCCCTGGGCTAATTTTTGGATCATCCTACATGACGACCCTCATTTGTGTTTGATCTCACTAATGTCATTTTAGTTAGTGGTACATCTGAGGTGGTCATTTATCCTCGTATTATGGTGCTTGGTGTATTACTTAGTATACCTATGCATCTACATCTATTCCCTCTCCTCCTATGACTATCGGCTATCATTATTGATCAGTACATGGTCTTACACACTGTGACTTGATCATTGGTCTCTCGACTGGTACTCTTCCTCCTCCTTTCCCCCTTGGCTCTTTATCATGCAATATCTAAAAAGTAAGCACTACTAGAGGAGATACTGGGTATAGGAATCTAAAATTACTCAGTAAGTGTGCCATTATATATGGCTCTACTCACCAATTATAGTGGCTTGTGATTCATACTTGAGCTAGTCCTAGTGCCATGTTTGCCCAACTAGGCCAAATATTAATAACATGTGTGTAGGGTTGCCACATGATCTCCCCTCATATGATTGTTTTCAACATTGGTACATGGGGCATGGCCCACACTACCTAGTCCTATCTCCATCTAGTAACATGAGGTAACCTATCAGCGACCACATGAGGTAACCCAGTTGGATGATACATCAAGAACCTCTTATATATCTATGTGCTCAACAACACCACTAGTCCCATTATCTTCTACCCTCTGGATAAAATCCCTTGAGTTGGACCTAGATGATAAAACCAAAATCATATAGCACCTTTTGATCTAAAATAGACTAGCATAAGGCTATATCATAAAGTGGTACCTTATCATCTGACTTATGACACATCACTCATGCTATCACAAGTTTGATCATAGACTTCTAGATGTCCAAAATCTATGTAATATATACATTGAATAGACTCACCCTCAAACTTGGGTAGATCCTATCTAAGCACCTTAACCACCTAGATAGTACTCATCTCTCCCCCAAATCATTAAATCTCCCTATGATCATCAGTGTCCCTCTTATAGGAAGTCCAAGCAATGTTTGGACATCCTCCACTGTGATACCTAACTCTATGGTATCCCCATTCACCACCCATAGAAATGTGTTGGTCAACTATTCCCATGATTTTAAGAACATGAAAACAAGATCAAAACTTAGTGGGATGATCTAATCTCCATGATACCTCTCAAACTCAATGTAACCAGTCTCGCTCTATCCACATCTATCAAGTGCTCTAGTAAATATGGTAACCATGATGCATCAATCAATCACCAATATCTCTGACACCTCTATAAAATAAAATAAAATAAAGGATGTATTAGATATCCATGTCATTTATAATCAAAATGCATTTTTACAAATTTCATAAAATTTAGCTTGTTTGATTTAGTTTTTTCATTTTCTACCGAATTACCCTATTACAAACTAAATTAGCCTTATACTTTGTCAGATTTACTATATTATCCCTATTAAAATTTTACTAAATCAGCCTTTTTAGTACTATTTTTCCACCCTTTAGCCTCCCAAACTAAGTCAGCCACAATCAAACCTTGTAGTACTAAGTTGACCTCTTCAGAAATAACTAAGTTGGATCACTAGTACTAAATCATCCCCTTGCTTAACCAACTAAGTCAACCAACTGCTGCTATGTTGAACTATTCATTTTATTATCTTTTACAGCATAAGTTAACCTATTTGACTCTATTTATCCATAATGATGATTTTTTGATCAATTCTCATAAATGCCTTGAGTATTTATTGGTCTGACTCTTTCTTACCCAATACCCCATTTGACCCATAGAGTCCCTAAAAATTTATTAGGGTTCATTCTGGTGTCTATATTTTTACTAAAAATTAATTTTCTATAATTCATTCAATTTCAAATAAAAACACTCAAAAATATGAAGTTTTTAGTTACTCACATATGTTTCACTCACTATAGCCATTGTGCATCCCCCCCATCTTAGTTATTATCTCCTCACCATCCTGGTTCTCTGGTCTCTCACTATGTTTATCAGATCTCTATTTCTCAAAATCATAAAAATTTCAAATGAATTACTTTTCACCCTATTTATATTTACTATTCAAAATTATTTACCCTTTAAATATTTACCATTGAATTTATTATTTTACTCACATCTCTGTCTTTATGAACTCTTTTTCCAAATTGTAAAATGTTTTCGAATCTTGACATTGTAAAGAATCTTTTCAACTATTATATGTCCATGTTTCAAAAATTTTGATTTTTCACTCTTTTTTGCTAATCTTTATAGGTTCACCTAATGTTCCTCACATTGAAAACCTTCATATTTCTTGCATCTCTCTCTTTAACTACAACACTAAGGTAAGCAAAGGTATGTGTTTTTCAATTCTACCCTTTCATTTATCTTATTTTATCCTTCCTACACTTTATTTAGCTTTAGCATTATGTATTGCTATGTTATTTTATTTTATTGAAGCACCATTCTATGTTGCACCTACCTGACACATGATGAGATTTTAGTGGGGCATATGTATACACATGATATTTTCAAACTTTATCAATTACTAGCACTATCAATTTTGTAGGACCCTATCGAGTCTTAATATATCTGAGTGTACACCTTAATGGGTGAACTTAGAAAGGGGTAGGTAGACCATTGGTGCTTTGTAGGATTGTTATCCCTTTTTTTCACTTACTATTTACACACCTATCTCCTAAAACCATTCCCCTAAGCTTTGGCTCCTATTTTTCACCCTCCTATAGTCATTTACCACCTTCATTATCCCTTTCCTAACTTGAAACCCTTTTTTATAGTTTACATTACATAGTCAGCCTCATCGACCTTGTACTCTTATTGATAAAACTTATTAGGGTTTAGGTTAACCCTTGCACAACCTAGTCTATGATCTAATTTATTTTTATCAATTAAGATACTAGGTTGATTGGGTCAATCTTGTTGGCCTAAACTTTTGGAAAGGATTAGGGTTAGATTCTCCTATATAAACACATTCATTTTTCCATTTATAAAAAAGAGAAGCATAAGTAATACATATTGTGCATCTACTTATCCACCACTATAATTGAGGAACAAGCTTAGGGTTTTATACTTTATTTGGAGATAGGGATCTTATCTTATGGAGAAGTATTTTAGATGCACTGATAGGTTATGTATCCTAGAGCTGATCTGTCCTTGTCATTCTTACATACCACAACAACCTCTTGTGAAGAACCTTTACCAAGGGAGAGATTGAGGCTCAATGGGTTTATCTTCAGAGGTAAGTATTCCTAACTTTATTCCTCCTTTGTAAGAGTAGATAGATATGCATTTGTACTTTTCTTCCTTGAATTAGGATTCTATATACATTGATGTGAGTATATGTCTCCTTTTCATGTTTATTACCCCCACTTTATGTTACAAGCTTTTGTGAACACTAGATTAGACTTTATTTTACTTGTTATTAGTTTAGTTAATATGAAAACATAGGACCTAGTTAGGTTTACTGCATAGTTTTACTTGACTGGAGGCTTTGGAACCCTCCCTAGTGATATTATTGTGGTAAGAGATCCCTTAGATAGGTCTAGCGAATCCATCTTGGTCATGACCCTGATTATCTAATGTATCCCCAATCAGAAGTGTAAGCAAGACTTATCTTCTCTGAGCTAAGATTGATTTATAGTTTTTTTGTATTTCTCATTACATACATAGATTATCTTATGGTTCCCTTTAAAGTTAAATGTGTTATTTTGTGTGCATACATTTTCCCTATTTTTTTCAAATTTATGTTTATATATTAATGAATATGTTTGGTCTAAAAAATTAAATTTCTTATGATTGAATGTACCCTGACTAATAATGAATTTAAATTTTCATAATGCCATAACTATTGATAAACCTATTTAAATTATTCTGTACTTATAACCACTTTCACACAATATAAACAATACCATGTTCTGATAAGGAATCATAGGAACCTATAATATCATGTATTCATATGTATATATAATTATTAAATGAAAATTAAGACCCTAATTATGTGCTATCCAAAAAACAAAGGGTGGTAATGTTTAGAAAATAAAAGTAAAAACATTGAGTAACAAAAAGGTAAGGGATAAAGGACCCACAAGAAAGAGGAACCAAGAGTGTATTTTTATCATCCTGGTAAACCATAGTACACTTATCAAAACCATATAAAACAAGAGCATACTTTTAGGTGAAAAAGAGCATACTTTTATGATCTTTAAAAAAACCTATAAAAACAAATAAAATGTATAAAACTAGGGAGGAGAGAAAATAATAATAAAGGAATCAAATGGTTCCCAATACATAGAAACCTGCATCAATAAGAATTTAACATGACCTATAATACATAAACACAAATTTACCCAAAATCAATAAAAAATTACACTTAAAACTACCCCTAAAAAATTACTTGTCTACTTATTATTCTACTTGTATACATGTGTGTGTTAGGGTACATATCAAAGTAAAATAAATAACTATATTTGGGAGGTATCATAGAAAATGTTATAGTTGAAAATTGTAAGAGTTATAAAAGTTAATATAGAAATTGTTATTGATGTGAAATTTAAAAGGAAATATAGGATACCTTATCTCAAAATCCATCTCAAGAAACTTTCAAAATAAAAATAAATCTCTTACCCCTCTAAATCCAATGTGCGTGTCTTAATTACCACTATGAAAATTCATGAAAATCCTAAAATAAAATTCTTTCCCTTTACTTTGACATATGAAAACATGTGTAATTGTAAACACAAATGAAACATTTTCAAGTGAATACATTTCCATATAAATCCATAATCAAGAACCTACTATAATCAATTAGATTAAAAAAAAATAGGAATCAATACATTTGGTTATGGGAACCTGTGAAGTTATCTCTATGAATTTCATGTATCATAATTTAATTCATCTTTGAGTATCTATTTCATTAAGTATACTTAGTGGAATATGTTATGCTGCATGATATGATTACTTTCATATCTTACAATAAATAATGTTTTTTTGTGTATCACCTTATAACTAGAATCTTGGAGAGGTAAAATAAGTGGATCATATGCAACCACTTTTAGGTGTGAGATGAATATGTGAATCTTAAATATGAAAATAAATAACTTGGGCATTCCATGTGTAAAATAGGAAAAATAAATCACTAAAATGTAACATAGTAAGATGTCATTGTGAAATAGTGTAATAAAGGACTTTATCTTATGTGTATACGAGTCTAAGTCATATAAGTAAGACATCATCATGAAAGAAAATATGTAATATGTAACTTAAATCATGTGTTATTGGGTCTAATAAACGTGATTATAACATAGTAAATGTATTTTTAGTAATAAGATACATCCGTTGTATGAGTAATATATATGCACAATATTAATAATCCCAAATATAGATAAGTTATAGGAAATGTAAGCACATGATTAAGACTCCCATAATATAAAAAATATAATAAATGAAGCACAACCAATAACATGCAAAAATATGAGTGTAACAATAAATATATCAATGAAAATCACATACATGAGGCATTTCCTTAATAAATACATGATAAGAATCATGGAAACATAGGAAATAAAAAAAATAGCATTTGCATGATATGGATTATGTAAAATAAAGAAACATCATCCATGATATAGATCATGGTTTAAATATTATAGAAAATAAAAATAAAAATAAATAAATGAACACCAAATATAAAGTATGCACTTCACAATCAAATTAAATATAATAAGTAAATAAATCAATGTCACATAAATCAAGAAAGCATAAGAATATGACACATAGTATATAAAAACAACAAGAAACATGAAATATTAGGGAATAAAGAGAGGTTTGAAATTAAAAATCACTTTATTCAAATAAATTAAGCCAAAGGAAAATAAGAGAGATGTGTCAAATAATAAACATATAGAGCAAACACATCAAGTTGAATAAATACAATAAATACACACTAAAAAGTAAGCTTATAGATAAACAACATCAAGAACTAAATAATAAAAGAATCATAGGAACACAACCTTTGATTTAAATAATCACAAATAAATATTTAAGTAAAATCAAGCATAATAGGAACATGAGCATACTAAGAAGACACATGTATACACTAGATAATATGTATCATCACATGAATGCCAAATATGATAAATTAAATTAAAATATATAGAACCTAAAGCATTGCTCTGATATTACCCAAAACTTCCCCTATAATAGTGGCCATGAGAGGTTCCACTAGCCAACTATGAATCTATTAACATATGTATAAATCTTAAGATCTTATAGTTTAAAAAATTATACCATCAATAGAATTTGTATAAGCAATACAACTTTTATTAATAGACTGATAGGAATAGACATGTATGGATCATAATATACACATAAGGTAAAAAAAGCATGTAAATAATGCAAAGAAACCTAAAACAATGTATAAAATAGTGACTCTTTAGTTTATAATATAAGAGTTTTTTTCTAGTCTAAAATTATTGTTAAGAATTTTGTAATATTTACCATATGATATGAAATTTGAAGAACTAATACCGCTAATATTATGTATTAAATGTGGTAGAACCCATAACGAGTCATAATAATCATATTTAATTGTAATATTATTCAATGTATAACTAAATTCTCTTTAACAAATTTATTTATGATTTTGTGTTTGCATTGGAGACATACCATGTGATGATTACATCCTTGTTAGAATTGAATTATGTTTTCTATTTCAGATTTGATGTACTCTTTTTTAGGAAACTATTTTAATAATTTTTTTGGTTCTCATTTATGAATTTATTTGATCTTAGTTTTTAATATTTTATCCCTTTTTTTATTATACCAGGTAAAAAAAAGGGGTTAAGGGGCCCATTCCCATTACAAAAAATAATCTAAATATAGTCTAACACAACAAACAAAACCAAGAATTGAATAGAGCCACAAGGCTCAGCCAACCATCAACAACCAACTAAAATTAAAAATATTTTATCCCTTTGAATTATAATAAATTTACCTTGATTTCAAAATATTAAGCATTGGTTCATAATAGGAAGTATTTATTTCATTTTATGTATACATAGACATCTAATAAAAACATTGTGCATTATCATATTAGGTACCACATTAAAATAAATTTGTAATTGTCTTTGGTTTCAATATAATAGGAAAAATAACACAACCAAGGGTTTTTGTACCATTTTTTTATGATTAAAAAATAAATATAGGCCAAGTCATACAAGCTAAGTCCAAGCCCATAAATAAATGGTTTAGTACATATATTCAAATTTGAATCATTGTTAACCATTATGCCATTTTTTATTTTCCATATTTTCAATCTTTGTATATTTTCTTCAGTAAATATAATATAAATAGGTTTTATTTTCTATTTGATTGAATCAATTATCTAATAAAAAAGTGGATGGTGTTTGTATTTCCTAGGCACATTATTGTATTTTTATTTGTCTAGCATAAGCAACTTACTATTATTAGTTGATTTCTATACTTATGTAGATGTTCCAATCATCATACTTGAATGTATATGTGTAACATCCACATGAATTTTAGAACTTATAAAAAAATATTAATATATTTTTTCCAATTGTTACATCAATTTTTAGAGTGCCATTTAAGTCTAATAAAATCACAATATGCATTGGCATCCAAATATTTGGGCAAAGGTCATTAAGTGTGTAATTTACTTAATGGATGAAATATATCAATATTACAATCAAGTAAATTATATAAGATTTTTTTAAGACTTTCACTTCATCTTGTAAATGTTTTGTGATCCTTTTGAGGTAACACAAGATTCTTACATGGTTTCTCTATTGGCATCCAAATATTTGGGCAAAGGTCATTAAGTGTGTAATTTACTAAATGGATGAAATGTATCAATATTACAATCAAGCAAATTATATAAGATTTTTTTTAGGACTTTCACTTCATTTTGTAAATGTTTTGTGATCCTTTTGAGGTAACACAAGATTCTTACATGGTTTCTCTATAACATTGACCCATTTTTTTAGTTTTATTCTTAGGTAGGATGTCATTGTAATTTATTTTAGTTTTGAGACTTGGTTTGTTTTGATCTTCATACTATGTGTATTATATGTCTATTAATTAAGCATGTCTACCTCTATATGCTTAATATCAAAATTTCTAATTGCATGAAAAAGTTCCTAAAAATATTGATAAGTGTTAAAATTTGTTGCCCTTGATAAATTATAGTAGACTATAAATAAAAAATATTTTAAACTCATTATCTAGTGGTCTATAAGTTAACTTGGTTACCATGGACTTAAAATTAAGTACACTAATCTATTCATTGGATTCTTGTCTAAGTTGAGCCAATTTTGTGTGTGTAATTTTTTTTAGCAATATTGATTTTAAAATGTGTTAAGAAAGCATCAAAAATAGTGTAAATAAATGTATGGAACTACATAGTAAGGAATAAAACCAATCAAGTGTATATACCCTAAAGCTTATTGGAAATGTCTTAGTTAATTTATTTTATCATTAGATTAATGTATAAAAAATAAGCATACAATAATATAATATGGTGAGAAGGGTCTCATTTTCCATTTTATAATGAAAATTTTGAATCAATAAAACAAATTATAAAATGATAGGAAATTACATTGCGAGCCAAATGGTTGGAAATTATATCATGATAAGTGTGGTTTCTTTTGAAGTGTGTCATGTTTAGACTTCAGTACACCTTACGTAGATATGTTACATTAGTGTGATTTATTACGTGCACATAATTTTTAAATGAATAATTAATATGGTAATTATCCTCATGTGTGAGAAGGATTAGGTGTAAATTGGGGATTGATCTCACTTTTTACTCCACCAATAGTAATCTCTCATTCACCTCTTACATTTAATATATAAGTAACCTTTGTGTTCTTGTGAAATATAATGGAGATAAGAGTCATCTCTTGAGGTAGTGAAGGTGTAGTACTTTAGAGATTCTTATTCTAATGCAACCATTGTTGGTTGTACACATACATTGTAAATTACATATGGTAAATATAGTGTATTTATTAGTGAATATATCTCTTATCTAGATACCTTATGTTGATTATGTCTATGTTAGATATCCATGAGATATGTTGTCATTTATAATATGGTATCATAATAGGATTTATTGAGAAGTTAAAATAGAATGTTTGAGAGGATATCCATATCACTCTCAACTCTTGGTTTTTAGGAATCTTAAGAGGATAAATATTAGATAAGGAGACATAAGAACTCTAAAGATTCAATCCTTAGTTCTTCAAGAAACAAGGATATTTTTTTATCTTTCCATTAGATTATATGAGAATTTATTTACAAGTTCCATCTATTTTTTTTATATCTCTTGTTCATTAATTTTGTTGTATTCATGTACTAATTGTATATCTACATATGGATAACTTCCATGGAGGATAATTTTATCCAATTTTAATTTGAGTGTTTTTGGTATGATCAAACATTTACATTATGTTCAGAGTGTCAGATAAATTCAATTCTATCTTTTTTTCACTTGAATTTGACATCATGAGCTAATTTTTTAATCCATACATATTACGTTCTATTACCTCGATAATTTCATAACCATTGGTATGAATATTATGTATTTTTTTCCACCAATAAAAGTAGGTGAATGGGATTGGTTACAAAAGCTTACACATCCTCATGATAGTTTATTTATTTATTTGGAAAGTTTCAAGATGAAAATTCATAAATAAAACCTCTATAAAAGGTAGACAACATCAACACATTAGTGAAAGGCCTTGGTTAGATCCACATTTTATAATTGAAATGTTGATTCATTATTCATGTTATCTCATTATTGTCCAAGATAAGAGTGGTTGTTCTAGTGTTTATATTGTTCATGATGTGCTGTAAGAGTGTAAATGATATTTTTGAAATCTTTGGATAGAGTAGCAATGAAGCTATGTCCATGTGGAATTAAGTTGTACATTTTGATAATTATAGAGTGGAATGGGGAGTATAATTGACTCACCCACTATATTTTTTCCCCTTTAGGTTTTCTCTAGGTCATACCTTGTGTTTAAGGTTATTTATGTTGTATTATGTTTTATCTCTATACATTATATTAGGTTATATTTTAAATTCCAACAACTTATAACTATGTTTTAACAATAAAAGTATCTTATAACAATCATCTTTAATCATCGTGGGTTAAGATGTTAATAGAATCTATGTTGATGAAACTTAGTGTGGAATATCCACATTATTTATGGATTAGACATGGGTTATAATTTATTTAAAATAATACCAATAACACAATTTTTCTCATGGGTGTGGCCCCACTACTCATCACTTTAACACTAATTAATGACTAAATGTAGTTATCATGCAACTAACTAACAAACATCATTAGATAATAAATTGTCAAATATTTTATATGATACTCTTTAATAAAAATTGGATTAAAATAAATATTTGAAAAATATATTTTCACTTCTCAATTTAAGTTAACATTAAATTAATAACATATTCATTTTAATTTTCATTGTCAACATAATGAATCACTAAATTTTTCAATTTTTGATACTTAATAATATACTAAATATTGTTTATTATTTCAAAATAAATGATAAAATATTTAAATTAGTAAATCAAATAAATATCATAGTAATTTTTTTTAATCTAATATCACCATTACTATAAAAAATATAATGTCATGATCTAATACAAAACTATCAAACAAGAATTACAAAAAATAGCTTATGAACTGAAGGTATATGATAATTTAAGAAAATAATCAAATAATAGAATTCATCTGATCAAACAAAACTATTTTTCTTCATCCTCATCATATTATATTAAATCAATCAATGGAACATGTTTATCTATAATTTACTCATTTTACTATTGGATTCACATGCATCTCAATCCAATTCAACCCTCCTAATCCATCATCTAACTCTAGCATTATTTTATTCATCATGTGTGTTACCACATGTGAGATTGAAGGGCTAATATATTATTTAAATATAAAAGAGGGAAAATTATGAGCAACTTCATTGAATTATTTTAATTGAATTGATTAATTATTTTGAGGCAAAGGATTGTAAATAATAATAGTATCATTGGTACCATGGGGTATTTTATGAGAAGAAATCATTGGAAAACCATGACCATAAGGATAAAAATGTCAATTGATTCTTTGATGGTGTGTGAAAATTTTATGAGGTATAAAATTCAAAACATCCAAAAATAAGGTGTCATTAGCATCAAAGTGGAGATATACCCTTATAATACAGTTAAAACCCCATGTAAATGTGTTATCAATCCCTTGCTAAACGGTCTACCTTGGTATGTACCACATGCAAGTGGTGCATTTTATTGTTGTTTATTATCTCTTACTCTAATTTTTGTTTTTACAAAATCTAATTAACATTGGCTCCAAATTGACATCTCTCCTTAATTCAAAGACAATACAACTTGTAAGGAATTTTTTATCTAAATGAAAACATGTCAATTCATTTAAATTCCAAATTACTTTAATGAATGATAAAAAAGACCAAAAAAATGATATGAAAGTAATATTTGTAAAAAAACATCATTAACTATGTTATTATTACTAAATAAACTAAAAAAATCAACATACAATCATTTATTCACTTATATTCAAAACTAAATTATCCATGAGCCGAGTGATCAACTAACATCCAATGTAAAACCTCATATTCGATGTGTAACTAAGTATGAATCATTATTATTTCCCTTTAAAATATTTGAGTTGATTGAAAATTTATTTAATATAATCAATCTTGATATTAGGTTTTCTATGAAAAAAAAATCTCAATATCGTCAAAAAATGCAACAATAAACAATCAAACTACAAAGTATACCCTAAATGATTTAGATTGGATACCTTGATACTAAAAATACATTGTCAAGAAATAAAAAAATCATCTTATATTGACATTATTTCACCAAAATAAAAATATTAAAAATTATTAAATTTAAGCAGTAACATTTATTCATACTATTTGTTATTGTTTCAAATGACTAAAAATGATTTTCAACTTTTTGTGTCTTTTAAAATAATCAATTTTAATATAATTTGAAAACTCAAAAACCATTTCACCAGACAATAGTATTGAATTTCCAAACTATTATTTCAATTATGTTATAATAAAATGAAAATATCATTTATTATATCAAAACCTTAAAAATATTGCATCAAAATATCTTACCAAACAAGTATGCCTCCTCTTCACCAAACCCAAAAGTATTTTGTTATTTAAATAAAAATTTCCATCACTTATTTATGTTTAATTGTGTTTTATTTGGATTTACCAATTAAATGAAATAAAATAATTAAAAAATTGAATATAAATTTATATCTACATAATATACATAATATAAATGTAAACCATAATGATTTTTTTTAAAATGAGCTATAAATAGTAATAACTAATGAAATACAAAAACCTAGCATGGATTTGATTTATGTTAATTGTGCAAGTGAAACAATGATTTATAATTTATTGAGAAGACATTTGAGCTATGTCTCATCCAAAAATATAAGTCCATGATGTATTGGGACAAGTCTGTATTAGGTGGACAGGGTCACATTGTAACCTTTTTTATTGACTATGGCCACATCTTGGTTGACTGTGTAATTGATTTTTTATACGAACACATGTGACTATTAGAAGGGTTCGACTGATTGATTTTTGGAACTGATTTGATGTATAAAATTCATACTAAAAAAACATTAATTCCTTCAAACAAACCAAATAGTGATCAAATTCCAAAAGAGTGATATCAGGCAAGGAGAATAGCTGAGTTATACCCCAAAAAACCCACGTAATATGAATGTTGCCTATGTAGACCAAAAGAGCCTCAAGCTGATCTAGTTATCCATCCTAAAGTGAGTGTGTGAATATTTATAATTTATATATGAATGTAACTAGACATATTTATTTGATGGTTGATAATGAGTGCCCTTGATATGTAATAAAATAAGTATATACTTGGCCTGACTATTAGAATAATTATGTAGTTATCCATCCTAAAGTGAGTGTGTGAATATTTATAATCTATATATGAATGGAACTAGACATATTGATTTTATGGTTGATAATGAGTGCCCTTGATATGTAATAAAATAAGTATAGACTTGGCCTATGACTATTAGAATAATTTAGAATTTGAATTGAAAAGATTATTGCCCATTTTAACAATGTGCAATAGAATTTACAAGTAATAGCTATATGTATTTTAAATTAACTTTATACGCTTATATAGGCATTTTTCTATAATATTTATTCTAACCAACCTCACCAAAAGTGTGGGAGAGTTAATATGAAATGTATTGACTTTAAAAGGTTATCATTGGAGAGTGGGGGACAATACCACACTAGTAGATAAGGTTGGGCTATAGCCTTGTCTACATAGTGTGATATTTTATCAAAAAGATAAAGACTATTGGGATTTGGATGATAGGATTATGTAATAATAATGATTCATGAGTGATGTTTTCAATATTTACAAGGTAGTGAGTAGAATAGTGAAAAATCTCATAGAGATTTAAGCTTAATGAAATAAAAAATAGACCAAGGTAAGGATGTCAAGATTAAATATTTTTAATTAATTAATGATTAAATTTGAGTGTCTACATACCCATTTAATTATATTGATTAAATGAATTGAAATTACTAGATTGAAGGAGATGCAAACCTAAGTGTGTCTATATACTTTGTCTTCTAATGTGAAATTTGATCATGCAAGATGTCTCAATGCAAAAACCTAAAATAATGCCAATGAAATTATTTATTTTCCATATTTTAAAATTTAAAATATACAATTTACAATTTTAAATATTAAAAGAGAGCAAGGAAGTAATACACCTTAAAGAGTATGCAATCTAATTTCCATGTAACCTAAAAATAGAGAAGTGTTTTCCCCCTTATTGAGGCATTTAGAGAAATGTTGAACATATGGTAAATTAAGAGTGATCAAGATCAATTTAGAAATTATTGAAAGACATTTATTTATATATATTTTATGCTCTAAATTTCATTTGAATATTCATAGTAATCTTGTAGAATAATTGAAGGGGTGGAACCATAAAATCTTTCTCTCTATATTGCACCATAGACACTGAGCGTCACTAGACTCAAACATGGTAGGAGAAGAATGTGGAACTATCGAATGTGGTCCCATAAATTGAAACCATAGATGTTGAGTGTAACTAAACTATAATGTGTCCCACTTGTAAAATAAGACAAATCATGCTGCTACAGGTGAATCTAGATTCCATTTGAAACTTTTGTATGTTGAAACTTTTGAACTTTTAGAAAAGCAAAATTTGAAATTACCACGTAGAAACATGAAAATGAATGAATATCATGAACATTATGTTTATAATAAATTAATATATAATTATAATTAAGATTGTAAATTTTGATACTTGAAACTTGTAACTATTTTTCACATGCCCATGCATATGCATCAAGTATATGTTAATATCTACTCAAGTGTCTAAAAATTATGAATCAAACTATACTTATCAAAACTATATAATGCCATACATCTAATTTTTTTATTGATGACAATTTCAATTATCAATATAATACCATTGTGATGCCCCACTTTTGATATGAGAGACACAACCTTCAAGTCACTAATCTCAAAAGAGAACTATACAATATGTGAAAGATGTAATCATGTAGTATCATATGAACATTTGAATTTTATTGCATCATAATATTGAATATTACATTGAATTATATATTAGGCATGTGTTAGATAGTTATAAAATTGAAAATCATAAAAAACATGTGCCTTATATTTGTCATGAAACAC
>JARHVA010009981.1:0-30000 GCA_037957365.1 Torreya grandis
ATCAATTTTTCCTTCATAAATATGAATATTTAGATCCATAAAGTCAATTGATAGAGGGTAGGATGAAATGTGAGGATCTAAAGAGTTATGCAAAAAGGTACCAAAATATAATTAATGGCTATCATGAGAAATGGTTTGCTTAATATTAGTTTGATTGGATTACAAAATAACAATGGCTTGATTAAGGGAAACATTACTTGTAGTAATGGGTGGGGTGTAGGTAGTTTGGCGTGTAAAAATAGGAATAGACTCAATGTTATAAGTAACAACATTGTAGGGACTAATAGAAGCTTATTTTTAAATTTCATCTCAAGAAATATACAGAAACAAATCAATCTTTTCTAAATGTGCTCTAGCATAATCTTGAAGTTTAGCATGGTTGGTTTTGGAAGCAATATTAGAAACAAGGGCCACAATGTGGCCATTGAGATTAATAAGGGTGGGTGATAAGACATTTTACATGGCATAAGATTTATCTTATTCCCAAGTCATTGAATATTAAAAAAAAAGGTGAAAGTAGAGGAAAATATGAGATAATTTAGGAATTTGTATTAAGAGGAAGAGATGAAATATGAGAAGGATATTATTTAATTTATTTGCATGGATTCCATAAAAATACATAATGAATAACACATTTAAAAGTAACATTATATGCTACAAGAAAATAAATGATTCTTTTTACTAAATAAGAATAACATGTATATGTTACACCCATGATGAAATAATTAAAAAATAAGAAAATGTACTAATTAAGAATACAATTCAATAAAAAATCAAGAAGAAAAGGGTGATCTAGACAAAGGTATTGAATTATTTATAGTCTCTCAAGTATAATTTATCATCCATTGGAAACTATCAGCCCAATGTTTTAGAAACCTAAATATATAGGTAGAACCTTACTAGTAGCCCACTAAACTTAGTTTTTAGGATAAGCAGAGAGTAACTTTGCAAGGTTAACAACTTATTGATGCACTAAAAAATTAGATGGATGGTATAGCTCCATATTTGTGTATACAAAGATATCCTAGTAGTTTTTGATATACCATGATGAAAGTGGAAATTAAATTCCATGTTAATCTCTATACTATGGCGATGAGCATTGGGGTAAACCCATCACGTTATTATATCTATAAATAGAGCACCTTGTATCCCTTCATGACAACAACTAAGAAATTTTAAAACTTCCAAAAAATAGTTTATAAAAAAATTAAATGCAAATGGAAAATAAAGTGTAGAAAAAGATAAATATTTTTTATGTATAGGAGACAACAAAATTCAGCCCAAGGTCAAAATAAAGAGCCTCTATGTTGGTATTTATCTAAGGTGATAAGACAAAAAAAATTAGTGTTAGATGACTCCAAGGTCTAAAAATATGAATCATTATGTTATATAAAATATCCAAGGTTGAGGACTATATCATCTCAGTGTTAGGAACTTATAAAATTAAACTGAAACCCTAGGATAACAATAAAAAAATAGTATAAGAAATTTTCATTACTAAAAGTAGGTTGACCAAAATGTCTACTATTAAAATTAATTAATAAATAGAAATTAATTATAAAGTAATGTAAAATTAAAATATGATATAGGAAGATAAATAAGATAACTTAGTGAAAAAACACAATAATATGTAAATTTCAAAAAAGTTAAAAATTACTAAAAAAATAGAAACTAGGGTTAGTGTTTGAGAGATGTCCTTAAAAACTGATCTATTCAAAATTATGAAATTCATTCAATGAATATGACATTTTGATACTACTTATAATAACTTGAAAACACAATGTTAATTTAAAATAGCACAGTAGCAAGACATGGTCACAATACATTATTGTCTACTAGTATAACACTGTTAGTGTTGACTGTGCACTGAATATAAAAATCTAGATCATTTCACCTTTGTCTAAATATTTTATATTTATATTTGGTTACTATTTTTATGAATGGATCACCTAGAAAATAAAAAACCTAAATTGAACTAAAAAAACATTAAATCTTTAGGGGGAAAATTTGGGGAAGTGGGATATGGTTGAGTTATCCTAAAAAAAACCCTTGTTGATTGAGTGTTGCCTACATAGTCTAATTGGACCTCATTTTGATGTATTTATCCCTCTGGGGAAGAACATATAAATGAATTTTTTTGATAATGCTTAACAAAATATGGCCTCAACCTAAAATAAAATAATGGAAACTTGTAAAATTACTCTATTTCAACAATACATTTGTAGTAGGGTTATTTGTTAAAAAGATTATTTTTAAATTGATTTTTCAAGAGATTAATATATAGCATAAATGGGGGTTTGAAGAGACAATTGATGTGCTCTTATTAGATAATTTTTTTTATTTTTTTTTTATAAATGGCCTATTTTTACATGTAGACATCCACTAAGAATCATGTCATTTTGAAAAACTAGCCATTAAAGAACTATAGACAAATCTACACTAGTGGACATGAGCACAATGCATCCCTATTTTCCTAGTGCGTACTTGTCCATAATGAATAGAATATTATAAAACTAGAATGATAGTGAAGTATCTATTGATTAGTGAAGAATTGGAGTAAATTATAGAAGCTTATAAGATGTTATTAATAATATTAATAATATAAAGGTGTTCATATATATAAATGGTCATCAAAATAGAAAATTGACCAAATAAGATATAATATGTAAAGGTGTCATATCTGTACCTAGTTGGAAATATTTTAATGAATATTTGTGATTTTAATTACCTATCGAGATGGTTGGTATTGAGAACTATCAATTATGTCTATTTGATTAGGTTACTTGCATGGAACAACTTGGCTTTTATATTTATATTTTATTGATTTAACCATTTTGAATTTTTTTGTCACTGGTATTTTCATAATTCTTAACCCACCATGGGTGGATGATTATGGTTTGATATGATCTATAAAAATTGAGATCATAACCATGATTTAGTATGTTTTAATGAAGGACCTAAGTTTTTTTTTTATTAAAATAAAAATATAATTCTTATTTTATAATTAACTAATATTACAAGGAAAATGAGGTCAAATTTCCTAAGGGTGAATTTTGGGGCAAGGAAACCCATGTAGGTTTATGAAATTTTTTATATATTAATAATTAAAATCTTTTTAAAAAAAAAAGAAACAAGTAAATTTTTGATATTATTGGAAATCAATTTCTTTCAAATTCAAAAATGTGGAAAACTAGTATTTATTTTATCCTTCATTTCCCATAGTTGACTCATGGCTTGGAGGAGTTGTCAAGATGCCATTTGGGGTACATGAGAAGTATGGATTCATGTTAGATTGATAGAAGGATTTGAATACATGAAAATTTTACATAAAGGAAACTTTGCTCAGAGGAAACATTGGACTAGATGTGGCACTAGTTTGTGAGAGGTTTTTGGAAATTTGGGGCTTTACTTAGCTATTAGTTATGAGCTACATAAAACAAGTTGATGAAAGGGAGGTTGTGGTTTTCATCCTAGGGAAAGCTGAAATTCCTAGCCAAAATTGAAATATGAACAAGAATATTTCCCATTTAATACATATATATTCTTGCCTCTTAATTGATAGGCATCTTATTCTAATCAAATGTTGTTATTTGGGTAACGATCCATGCATGCAAATATGAATATGCATACATAATTATTTTCCCTAATAATCTAAACACATACTATATTTACTCTACTCTATAAAAATTAATAAATCCACTAGTGATATTGTATGTTTATCATGTGTTTTTGTAAATAACATACATCTATTTGGTTTTGAGAGGAATTTAAATGAAAATCCTAGCTGCATGTGTAAATTTGGGGGTTATAAATAAATGGCTTGTTATTAATTTTATTCCTATTTTTCAATAATAATGGTATCATATGGTTTATTTTTTATATAAATATTTTTGGAAGCCATATGGCTAATTCAATTCACTTGCATTTCATAATTGATTCTCTTCTCTTATTGGGTTGTTGGTTTTAAATTTCTATTGGACCCTAGTATGACACATTTGGGTTTTTGTGTGTTAAATATTTCATGAGACTTGTTTTTTAAATCCTATTTCAACCCTTTCATTTTTATTTTAGGCATAAAACCAATAGCATGATATCTCTGATTGGGTTCTTAGCTTATTTTTAGTTCTGGTTTGTGTAAGAATTTTGGTTTTAAAATGGTGATCTCATATTCTATGCAAAAAAAATTTAAAATTGCTCATTAAGTTTGAGAATTGAAGTTTTATAAATTCATAAAGTGTTTAATGGATAAAAATAATGATAATATACTAAATGGAGTGTTATTATTTTATTAATTTATGGACTGCACTTCTTATTATCACCTAACAGTGGTAATTTATCATTGTTTAGAATAAGAGTATGTTATAAATAAAATAGAAACTTAGAGAAATAATTTTTATGATTGGTATATATACTCTTGTAAGTAGATATTAAAAACTATCCTAATTTCAAAGCATATGATTTTAGTGATTGGAATGTATTGAGTTTTATTTTTATTACATTCATAATTGATCTAGGTTGTGTAGGATTGTACCTTGCTGGTCATAAATATTTCTATGTGTTACTAGAACCATGACCAAGACTATTTTATTTGTTATAATGTTATTTTTATTATATTATGATGAGGCACAATTTACTAAATGTTGAAGTTGATTTAATGTCTTTTCTGTCTCTATTTTCTCACTATGAGTTATAATTGGCTATGTCTTTTCACTTTTCATATAACTATGTTTCTTGACTCCTTGGTGACTTTATCACTATTTTATAAGGCCAGTTAAGTATAATAATAGTGTGTGTATGCATTGTAATTATGTGTTTTGCTATAATAACTTATTTGGTTCTCAAGTTTCTATGGGTTATGGTTGATCAAGTCATCAGTGTATCATTTAGAAAATGATTGTGAATTTATCAATCTCATACCAACTACTCATGGTTTTTCATATATGAACCCTTCCAAGTATAAGTTGAATTGTAATTGTGGGTCTTGATAGAATTTTAAAATATTTTTATAAAATTTTATGAACCTTATGATTGGTATTTATGTGAAATATTTAAATTATGTTGTGTACTTTGTTAGAAAAAATCACATTGAATTAATTTATTTTTCATACCAAACCCTAGCTAAGTGGTTTATAATATTTGAAAATGTTATTCATTCCCATCAGTTAATGTATACCCATATATAACTATGATTGTTTCTCATTATTGAATCAGAACCTAACTAAATGATTTTTGGGTTTTATTATGTGCATCTTTAGATTTCCAACAAGTATAATTTAATTAGGATCCATGGTAATCAAGAGAGAAAATAAAATTTTAGTGTGGATGGAAATGGTTTCTTGGTTGCAATAAAAACTAATTTTATAGTTCAAGCATTTTATTTGGGTCAAGTAGACTCTAGGATGAGTGGAGTGCTTTTATATACATTTATATGCATCCATATTATTTTTATATACATGTCATGGAATGGAATTTGATCAGTTTGGTAAGAGGGATGTTGTGCATCCACCTTGACAACTACTTTCAAGTTGTATTTAATGAATAGCCTTGGTTATGAGACTTATTTTCTATTATTTAAAGTTGTCTGATAAGATCTTACATTAAATAAGTTGCTTATTTTATTTGGGTTAATATTTAATTTCAATCATAATACATTTGGTTTTATTGAGAATCTTGAATAAAGTGGAAGTTGTGTATGATTATTTTAATACATTATGTCAATGGTATCCACATTCTCAATGGTTGATCATTTATATAAGACTGAGTTGATGATTATGTCAATATATTTCCTTCAATTATGACTAAGTTTTATATTTTTTTATCATTTATGCTTAACATTATAAACATCTTTTGTATTGAATGGGTCTACAATTCTGACCTCAAAGAAGTAATTCTCAGCTGGAATCCAACCTTCACACATCCTTGGCTTATGGAATTATGGTAACAAACTCTGCCATGTTTGAGCTGGATTTTATGGAAAGAGCGCAACCACAAAATTTTTTAGGGACACTGCTAGAAATTCTTCTCAGGTGTTTAAATCCATTGCTAAGACCATTATGGAAAGTGTTACAATAGCTCATATTTGTGTTGTAGAGAAACCCCTATCTCAAATTGAAAACCAAATTATAGCCAAATGGAAGGTTTTAAACCAGATCCCTAGTTATAATAACTCCAAAATGCTACAGAGACTAAATACTAAATGGATCCCCCCTAAACCTAACTGGATGAAACTCAACTTTGATGGGGCATACAAGTTGGATGGTAAAGCTAGTGGAGGAGGAATTATAAGGAATGATAAAGGATGGATTTCTGTTGTTTATGCTGGTGGAATTGGATGCCAAAACAACAACTATGCTGAAGCAATAGCTTTACTATGGGGATTAAAGTTAGCTATATCCCTAAGAATAAGGAACTTGAATATACAAGGAGACTCTAAGATGGTCATAGATGTCATTAATAAAGCATCAAATGTGGGAATCAAGATAAAAGACATCATTACTGATATCTAATTTATTTTGCAAAAATTATTTTAAGTTGAGATTTCCCATACCTACAGAGAAGGAAACAAGGTTGTTGATGCTTGTACCAACCTTGGTCAGAAAATTTTAGGTTGGAGGGTGTGGTGACTATTGTCCCCCAAAAATATCACTCATTTTTGGGACAACATTTGAACTATTTTGGTCTTACAGACCAAAATTGTCTCTTCCCTTTTCAAAATTTGTCTTGGGCATTCAAATTCCTCATTTTTCAAGCTTCACAGTTTATGCAAGTGGGTTCAATCAAAAGAATCAGTTTCTAACAATTGGTCATTTTCAAAATTAGTTCATCACCTTGGTTCAAATAGAAATCTCCATCGTCAAGCATCAACAGCAGGTTCAATGTTTGGTTCATCTTTTGGTTCGATGTCAAATGATTTAATGGCTTGATTCAACCAAGCGGTTGAACACTTTATTTCACTTAGGTGGTTTTTTACCTTTGTTTCAACATCTTTTGGTTCAATCAAATGGTTTGTCAGTCAATTCAAAGCTTTGTTTGAACTGTTGAACCAAAACTTGGTTCAACGTCTTGGTTCAATGAAAAGGCTCAACATTTTGGTTCAAAGACATGGTTCAAAGGCAAGTTCAATGTTCGATTCAATGCTTAGTTCATTAGCTCAGTTCATTCAAATTGAACCATCGGCTTGAACCATTTTTTGGTTCAACTAATTGGTTCAATGGAATGGTTCATCACCAAAGTTTAAAGGGATGGTTTAATGCAAAAGGAGGCTTCTCGAAGGACAAGTCCCCTTGTGGAGGACACTTAATTGATAAAAGCACCCTTTAGAAGGGTCACTCGAAGAATCCCAAAATCCATTTAAAGACTACTCAAAGGATAGATATCCTTATGAGAGGCTATTCTGACTCGAAATGGGTCATTTCTCAAGGCCCAAAAGGGCAAATCCAATCTATAAAAATACCAAGCAGAAAGCTAAAAGAAGACTAAGGAATGACGTGGCCAAAAATGTCAAATTCAACATAGTGAACTAGCCATTGATCCTTTGAACATACAAACCAAAATATATTCACAAATTTCAAGGCCAAGACTAGCAGAAAGTGGAGAAGGAATAGAATAGCAAACTAAATCTAGGACCTGATTCAATTAATCAAAAAAGGAATGATGAAGATAAGAACAGATCGCCAAGTGGACATTGAAAGTTGCAAACTTTCAATAAGCATGACTTGTTTCCTTGCATTGATAAAATCAAATGGGTAAAATGCCCCTAAGTTTCAGCGTGTCTTCTTAACATATTCCAATGCAAAATGATGTATTTACTATTCTCGAGTCCTTCTTGAAGAGGCTATATAAAGGAATTTCTTTTACTATAATAAGGATCTATTTTTTGACATTTAGAATGAAACTCTGCCCAAATTGTAAGGCATTATTGAGACTTTGAGCTCAGATTGCCAAACGTATTTTGTTACTAGAATAAGAAATCAAGTGGTTTTTCAGACTTTGTGCTGTAATATCTTTGTTATTGAGGAAATTGTTCTTATGTCTTTTTCTTCAATATATCTTCTATTCCTTTAATTCAACAAGCAAAATTAGTGATAGCAGTCAAGAAGGTGTCCTATAGAGTCAACTATGGAGAGAATTTGTGCCCCCATAATTGCCTTTAGTGTGTTTTCTTTTCATTTCTATGTAAAGGACCTTGAGGCAACTTTGTGCCCTCATTGTCCTTCGTATCTTACTCTTGAGCAATCCAGGTGAATACTTTGTGCTGCATCTCAATTTTTTGGTTATTACATCCTTTGCTACATTTTTTTGTTACTGCCAAGAGGATTCTTGTGGTTTGCTAAATAATACTTCTAAAAGAAGAGGAGTATTGTCTGTCATTTCCCTTGAGTTTTTCCTTTGATCCACGTGCATCATCTCCAAAGAAAGAGAGATGGATGGTTTGTCATACTCATGAGTATTATTTTCTATATATATATATATATCATACCTATAGGGAACCTCCCCTTGATGAGAGGAGAGATCAATGTCTTTTTGATGTGGTAAAACTACACATTTGGATGACTAATCTTCCTACTTTAGCTAATCAGACCTATTTTGTTTATCATTACGTTGATCAAAAAAATATTCAACCAACAGTGACAAGGTGTTCATATTCCCTTAAACATTAGGGAGATCATTCAAAAGGAGATGACTTGTTAAGAATGAGGTGCATTGATGACAAGGATAGCTCTCAAAGGTGGTCCACATGGAGAGGGCCATCATGGATCTTGGAACTTGATAACCTTAGTACTTTTTTGGTAATCATTCATAATTCATTGTATCATGAGGTTGAGGTGCACGGGTCTCATCATGAAAATCAAGGGAAAATAATTTTCAAGCATGGGAGTAGACAATGTCATCTCTATAGGGTATTTCATAAAATGAGCTATCACATCTGCATTCTACATAAAGGAAACAAAGGTTAGTAACCAGTTCAAAGCTAAAGGTAGAACTTAGGAACTCCACTATTTGGGTCTACAAATATAGAATGGGGGGAGACCATATTCAAAATGAACCTATCTCCTATTGTGAAGTTAAAGATAATCTACTGGTTTGGCATTATTGTAAATAAGGGGGTATCAACCCATATCTAGAAAGGCTGAATGGTTATGATGAAAACTTGTCTGAGTAGTTTGCAATATCTTGATTAAATAGGTAGGTCATGGTGGGTGGAATTAGTTTTGAAATATATAAAAAGGCAATTTTTATGGCCACTGGTATGACCATGCAGGGTATAAAACATCAAAGGAAAACCAAAATCATGGATATGGCTAGCCATAAACTATTTCTGCGTGAGGGAGAAGAACTTGTCCTGTATCAAGTAGGGTTCAAGCATGTTAAACTTCTAGAGCCATGGGATGGAGTGTTCTTCATTCTCATGAAGTACTTCACACTCAAAGGGTGATTTACTATTTTCTAAAATTACCACCTTCCTTTGTTAAATCATTTCAAGTACAATGTTATTATTAGCTTTCCTTTTTACCTGCTCTCCTCTTTGGAACACTCTATCCTGAGGGTGAGATCTAAAATGGCTAAGAAGCTAGATATAGACCCTATTCCCCTATACCATAGGTTAATTTTATGTTTATATAACTTTCACCATGCCCTTGAGACAACCAAGAATATCAGAGTTGATAGTGGAGATATTCGTTCCAACTCGGTGTCCAACGATGCTATTGATGAGTCTTGGGTTTCCCCTGCTCATACCAAAACAAAATATGTCTCCTTATCCACCCCTAAAAAGACCCTTGTTGATACCCCTAGCTCCTTGGTGAGAAAGAAGGGTAAGAAGGGAATGGTTGATGAAGAGGAAGAAAATATTAAAGAGACCATGGAGGGGACCCACAAGAATCTAGGCAAGGCCACGGGGGGCCAAGGTGGTAAATCTCACAAGCCTTCCAAAATTAATAAGCAAAGATTCTCCTCTAGAGTGTGAAGGTCAGGGCAGATTGCTGGTAAACCCACCCTAAAGGCTAGACTGATTGATTACTCAAAAAGTGATTTAGATGAAGCAATCCAAGATGAAGAGTCTAAAGAGCTGGAAATCCAAGAAATTTTGGAGGACACTAGAGGGAAGCAGGCTACTAGGGATTTTGAGGTTACTAAGGAACATGGTGCTAACACTATGGGAACTATTGAAAATAAGGGGAAAATGTATCCTGAGGAATCTGGTGAGGTTACTGAGAATGAGACTGATTAGAAATCTGAAATTGGTGCCCTAAAGGACCATATTCAAAAGCTAGAGAAGATTTTCACTAAAGGACTTCAGTATACAATTCTGCTAAACATGTCTATGTTGGAAGTGGTGGGTAATACTGGGCATGCTAACAATCCAATGAATACTAAGAAACTTAATGATCTTATAAAATCAATATCTAAGTAAAGGGATTCCTCTTTGACTCTGGTCTTTCTATTTCTTGTGTTTTGTTTCTGTCTGTTGTTTTCGGTTAGTGTCGTCATCTCTCTGAAGGCATATTTTGTATGTTTGCCTTCTTGTCTTTTTTGTTTGTAATGGATTTATCCCCTACTTTTTTTCCTTATCTTATCAAAAACATTATAAACCTAGAACTTTCCATGACATAACTAGGAGGATAGACTTTTTTTTGGATTGAGATGCCTTGCTCAGCATTGTGCTGACCTCCTTTCTATTAACATGTTTGGTATAGGTTTAGTAGAAAAAATAGTAAGGGTTAAAAGACTATGATTATTATTTGTTTAAATTTTCTATAAATTATGCATGAATTGATATTTTCTTTATTTTTAACTATTGGGAACTCATTGGAGTGGAAAAGTGCAGAATTATTCCAATATTTACCTTTTACATTAAAAGTATAGGTTGTATTGTGTTTGATTTGTTAAATAAACTATAATATTTTAGAGCATATTTGTGAAATAGGTTATTTTAAATTGTAAAGGTATAATTTTAGTACTATTCCTTGTTATAAGGAATTAATCTCTTTAGACATGTAAAATTATGTGTTCTAAATTAATAAAAAAGTGGAAATATATAAGAAAGTCCTAATACTTGTCATAATTTGTGTATATCTCCCATATCTTGTAGAGACCATGAGGTACCTTATATGATGACTTGGATAATATGAATTTGTGATCAAATATTGGTTTTTTATTGATGATTTAGTATCTTTATTTAGCTACATATTTCTCATTTTGGTTAGAAGAGACAGGTGGTCTCAATCTCTTTTATAGGTTCTCTTATCTCATTATCAAAAGATTACCTATTAATCCTAAATGCATTGATAATATAAGGATGACCTAATCTAAGTTGAGAGATTTATTGTATCCTTTAAGAATAAATAAGATAATGTTAACCTGTTTACCTTGACTATTATTCCACCACTCTAATTAGGACAAGTCTAAAGAACCTTTGCATAAGGATTGAATACATTGCTGGGAAACTTTGTGTGATTAATATGTTTAATAATATTGTAGGTTGATTCCTCACCTATGTTAGAAAAATTTCTTTATTCTTTTCTTAATTAATTTAGATTAGTTTGGTGGAGTGATTTGATAATATTCCATAAGGGATTGTATTCCTTATTTTTTTAACCTTCCTAGCATTTGATAACTAATGGGTCTTGGTAATCAAATTATGTGCTTGAACCATGTTTCTCGATATGGGTCATTTTATAAGTATGGAATATGAACTTATGAGATTAATTAATTTGATTAAACAAATATCATTTAAAGGAAGTACTCTTTCAGCATAATTATTTTTAATCAAGTTAAGCTTCTATTAATCCTAGAAATTGCCATTATAGTGTTGTTGAAGTTTGTAGCTACTGGTGAAGTTTGTATCTAGGATTATTGAAGTTTTTAGCTAATTTTGAATTATATAACTAGGACTTATGAGTGTTTTAGGTCTACCACAATGATGTATCTTATACCAAAATCTTCTTTTAAGGTTATGGGATCATTCTAAGAACAAAAAAGGGGTGGATAACTTACCCTAACCTATAACCAGACTTCCATATATGTGAGTCTCTTAGATAGGATAAGGAAACTTATGTGCTCCTATTAGAAAGGTGTTTACCTCTGTATAATTTTGATTTTATTGTTATTGATCACATAACAATATGCCATGAACTTCATGTAGATTTCATATGGTTATAATTTTCCCCATAAAATATAATATTAGTAGTTACCCCAATTAAGGGTTAAATGTATATAAAATTGGTTATGGGGATTATGGCATGTCCATAGAACCAAGTTACATGTAGAATAACCTATTCATTATTTCATTATATACTCTGAACAAAGTGATGCTCAATGTTTTTGGGTTATTTCACCTGATATCATAGTTTGTGCTCTATGAGTTTTTAGGTTAGTGTGTCTTAACTAAGGAAATATTGGTGTACTTTTAGCTACACTACTTTTTTTTGATAGTAAACTTGTTTCCTAACTAGGATTTGAATGAGAAGTATGCCATTATTAAATTAGATATGCTTGAATTTACATGTATCTATTGAAAGTGATGGTTGTGTGAAATATAGATATTATATGATGACATTTGTTATCTCCCCTAGCCTCAGTTGGGTTAACCATTCCTAAATCTAATTACATTAGGGCAAGCCTCACCTATCAACTAGTAAATTGTATGGGCAAGTTAATAGGAGATAAGTGTTAAAGGATTTGATCTTATATTTAAGAGAATAATGTTTGGTATTTATTATTGACTTATATGGGCATGTTTTCATTAAATTATTGAAACATTATGACTTTGGGAAGACCAAGGGTTCAAATTAAACCTAAAAGGCTAAATATAGTGTGAGAGGCTAATTTATAATAGGTAAGTTAGTAGAGATTGAGCTCTTTGCTTGTAAAGGGAGTGTCTTGATCCATTATGAAACCATGAAGCATGAATTATTATGATGATCATTATAGTTCTATGGATGGGACTACTATAACTTCTTGTTTAGTGAATTAAATATCCTATTTTAAATTATTAAAAAGAGCTCAAAATGATAAAATTAAAAAACTAGTATGACGTTATTATGATCAATGGTAAAAAGTTAAGTAAAATATATCAATAGTTTTAATATACTCTTGGTTGATTAAGGCTATTCTATGGAAAATATGCCCTTGGAATGTGATGTAGTTAAGGACTAAATGCTGAAAATTGTTAAAAAAATCCTTATAAGGTAATACTAGAAATTTCTAGAAATGCTTATAAAATAAGATATTACTATTATTGATGATTTACCTTATATATTTAAAAGGTATCCTTAAAGATAAGTTAATTATTTATTTTATAAAACTATATTTTTTTCAATAACTATGGCAAGTAATTGTGTCCTTGCTTGGATTTATGTGTCACTATATGTGATTGGTTGCAACCATGAAATTTTATTTATATATGTGTAGTGCTTTAGGAGAAAATTATATTCAAAATTTTTAGACTTATAAGTAAGATTATGAAGGTTTTACTAGATGAAATGGTGATAGGGTTGGTTGATTTCAACCATTATGTAGCCTAGAAGTAAATAAGTGTTATGTTATATGATATTAAGGTGATGGAATCTATGAATTTCATATGAAAATAATTATGAAAGATATAATTTCCATGGTAATAATATGATGTTCACCCTAAGCCTTGGCTATAACCACCCTTCCTAAGGCCATGCTATGTAGAACAAGCAACACTAGTCAACCATTAGCTTATTTGGATATGTCAATTGAGGGACTAGTGATAAAAGCTTTCTATTGAAAATAAAATGATGAATGCTTAGTTTTTGATGATGGCTTGTTTAGATGAGTCCTCATATGATACTTGAGGTATGACATCCTTGGTAGGACTGAGGGTGTGACTCAAGCCAGGAGGGCCAAATGGGGGTGAATATGACTGACTTGTTTGGGTAAGTTAGAAATTTTTGGGTGTCTCTTATTATTAACAAGTATCACGAGCCATCTAATCCATAAGGCATGAAAATTTATGGTAAATTTATTAGTATATTGGATATATAATAATGGGCTTTGTTGGAACACACCCTTCCTTGAAATAAGGTGATGATAAACACGATATCCCTAAAGCTGAGCATGATATAATAAATGATGGGTTACATTGACCATCTTATAAATCAAAAAAGTGTTGGGGCTTGATAATCCTAACAACATTAATGATTGGTATAGGATGAATTTTAATGATGTTTTTTTATAATGAACTGAATACTATGGTTTGATATGAGCTCAAATGTCATAAGCATTGAGTTTATATAGCACTCTTATGATAAGTGGACTTTAGTTGAGTAAAACATATCAACATGGATAAGATACCCATTGTTGGGTAAGGCTAATTCACCTTTTAGAGGCATGAAATCAATCCATTATGATAAAAATATTTGTTTGTTGCATGGATATGGTTATCTATGCTTATTGACTATGTATGCAATTTTGGTTGACTAATTTGCAACCACAATGTAATTTATAATTGAAAAAGGTGCTTGTGAAGCACTATTTAGTATCAATGGCATATGAATATCAAATAGACTGATGAGATTCTTGGATCCTCATATATGACCAGTAAATGCACTTATGTGTTATGAGGTAAGAATATCATTGGCATAAGTTAACAAGATATCTAAATCAACATATGTGTGCCCTATCCTATGTGGTTCTTCCATGCATGTAAATTGTTATATGTTGTGTAAACCATGCCTGATGTGTGAATGTAATCAACCATGTGATTATTATATTTGCTCTTTGTTTTCCACATTGTTATATGAGTATTATGTATACATGTCATGTAATAAGTATGTCCATGTGTTGTTAACATGTTAATATGTGGTAATTTGATCATAAAACACTATTATGATGTAACCTTACCTCTTGGAATCAACCTCTACTAATTGAATCTACAAGGGTATAGTGATTATATTGTGTGCGTTGATCCTAGATCACTACTCTAGTAATGAACATTACTTAAAGTATGAGGTTGAGGGTAGATAACCACTATATCCATAATGATTTAGACTAGGTATGGGCTAACAAGTGGAGTCTCTCATAGGATGAAAACCCACTTCTCCCCTTTGCATGAGGTAAGCACCTAATTCATTTGGGTTGTGTACCATGAGGGCCAAAATTTTGCCATAAGATATTCATTCATAATGGTCACCTTATGGATTAGGTTTTATTTTAACCACCTTTTGGAAGTTGTTATAAAAATGACCCTTCAGAAATTTTATTGATATAGCCTTAAGAATCACTAATTGGTTCTAAAATTTAGTTTCTTATGTAAAAATAGGATAAACTTACATAAATATAGGAACATATTGGCTTGTAAAATCAAGTGTGCTATGAGTGACATAAAAAATTGTTCTAGAATGGATATTATAATTTAAAGGTACATGTTGGTTGATAAGTATAAATATGTTGTGAACAAGGTATTATTTTATGTATACATGAAATCAATATTTTGAAATATATATATATATATATATATATTTGTATGATCTAAATATCATATTTACCCTTTAAGGTTTTTTTTAAAAACTGGTTTACAAATGGATATTGAAAAATGACATTTAAATTTATTATCAAACTAAATCAATAAGTGTTGAAATTGAATTAAAATTGAATATGAATGTTTGAAATGTTCATTCATTCCAATTACATCTTAAATCAATCATTAACCACTTATATAATTTTTCTATAACTATTGTAAACTAATAAAATATGATTTTATAAAAATTAAACTTGACTAATTGAATGCAAAAAATAAATTAGAAATTAGAATGAAAAATCAAAATAAAGACAACACCAAAATTATTTTTGGAGTTTGGTAATTGCCTACATCTCTGGGTTTATTTGAACTAATACATTAAAAATTGATTTAAATTATAAATAAAAAAATTATAATACCATAATTAAATCTCAAAACCTACAAATTTGTTCCATAAAACATTTAGAAGACTCTGACAATGATTAGTAACCATCCTCTACATTCTCGAAGCACTTGTAGAATCTATTCCCAGTGTTCTACATCAAATCATAACTTTAATTCATAAAAAATATTTAAAATAAACACCAAATTGGGAGAAAAAATATACCAAATAGAGTGTATTATACTTTTTAAGAACTTTCTTGTTTACCCCAAGATCTGAAAATGCCTCTAAAATAGCTAAAAATGTCAATTTGTACAAAATGTTCCTTATAAATTTTTACATAGTCATTTAAATTACCCTGTATAAATAAAATTTCATTCATTATATGGCACTTGAAATTTTTTGGTAGATTGGTTAGTCCATTTAAATGTTTTACCATAGGTCATATGTACAAACTCCATGGTGGACACTTTGACCAATCACATAACCAAGGCATTACCCAATCATGGATAAATATCCCACATTTATGAAGAGGAAATATAATAAAGGTTTCAAATAGCCTTGAGATGGATATGTAACTCATGGTTTTGGACACATATTGGTCCATTTTCTATTGGTTTTGAACTCATGCTAAACTTGGTCAATTGAGCTTGGTTTAGGAGATCTCAGATAGAAATTGCTCAATCGAGTTAGGTGGTTGATTAGCTCAATCTCAAGTAATATGTAAATAGTCATTGGGCTCACCTTAATATTAGTGACTTGGAATAATGATTCGAGAAGGCATGTAATTTAAGATGGTGAACTATTACCACCAAATATATCCTTGAGCTTGATTTGGAATAATGACTCAAGTTGGCTAAATATCTTAGTCAGAAGCTATGTGGAATGTAATCTTGAGGCTGATATTGGTGAGTTAGAAAATACATGTAATAATTTAATAATTCAATATTATTAGTTCCACATGTAATGCATAAACAACATAGAGGCATATATAAAAAAACATGTTACAATGGTAATATGAAGATTCAGAGGCAAAGGTACCCCTCCGCAAAAAGAGTATGTCAACCCTAGTTGAGGGTCCCTAGACAACAAATAGTGCAGCCTCTTTATCTGAATGCGAGTGTCGAAGACTAGAGGATAAAACCAAACACCTTTTACCATTTCACTACCATGTGTCACATGTTTATTTGTCCACTTGGAAACATTTGATTTTGACCATTTTTTCTAAAATTTGACCATTGATATCTAGAGCATATGATGTTAGTTTTATGCATTATACTAGGCATTATAAAGCTCTAAAAATTCTCTTTAGTACTATACTAGTTTCAAAATGTCTTGGGAACTTTTAAGGATGAAAAAATCCTCTAGATCAAACCTTTACACAAAGAGGATTTTGGTCCCCAAAATTCTAATCACTGACTAAATCTACTAAACAACTCTCTACATCACACCAATATACATAAATGAAAATATAGCATTGTGGTTAAGATTGCCAATATTGAAATACTATCATAGAAATAGATTAGTTTAATTAGACAATAAATTCCAATGCAAGAGGTGATGTCTAACTAAATCCATATGATTCATCCAATGTGATAGATGATCAATATGAAATGATAACCAAAATGCCAATAGTAATTGGATGTTCACTAGCCCTGCAAAACTTTCAACTCTACAAAATACCATTGAAACTTATCATGTTAATGATTTAAAATTAGACTGTGCAATGCCTATAAATAAGGAAAAAGTCAACTAGATCCATATAATGATAGTGAAATAAATCTCTATCCAATATCAAATTTGGAATGAAAGCAAACTATCAGCATAAATGTCACATCTCCAAAACGGTGAATCTACCAAACACCACAAAATGATCACTAGGTTCAACTTACATACCAGTTTGTTAGTATAATAAATTTACACCCTAATTATAACCACTTCTAATAGATATAAATAAATTCCTAGAATGAGGGACTTCTAAAATGTGCAAATTTCATGCATGGATACAAAAGGTTTGTATAATCATTATAGTTACAAATGGTGCCCCAAAGGGTATTATAAGCCTCTAATACATTTTCATAATGTAAATGACAACATATATACTAAAATTCAATTTTTTCCAAAATAGACATACTGATCATGCCCCATATAACCTGTATACTATTATCAAAGTTAAAACTAAACTTTTTCCAAAACCATAAATTTGAGAAAACAATCTAAGTATGATAAAACTATCACTTAAATTTTCTCTATAAGTTACTCCAAATAAATTAAATTCAATGCTAAAATCATATGGGAATATCTCCAAGTTTAAAAATGAGTTAACTCCTTTACCAAATGCATCAAGAACTCAAAACTTTTTAAGAGATTCAAAATAGAGCTTAACCGAACTACAAATGTGAAAAATAAAACTAAGAATAATAAACCTATCTCAAAAAATTTCTCACTACTGGTAGCTCTAAAAATAAAAAAATATTCCTTTTAATTTCAATAAAATCCCAAAACTTCTTTGAACATTTTCATGCTTATAACTATCATAGTTATGCAAATATGAAACTAAGGAATTACATACCAACCCACTTTATCACATTTTCCTATTTAGGTGGTTTAATTTCCTCAGTGAATACCTACATATTTTCATGGGTTACTTATGAAACTATTGATTTTAAAACATTTTCATTTTGAACAACT
This sequence comes from Torreya grandis, assembly GCA_037957365.1. Lineage (NCBI taxonomy): Eukaryota > Viridiplantae > Streptophyta > Pinopsida > Cupressales > Taxaceae > Torreya > Torreya grandis. Next base: position 18,561 of record JARHVA010009981.1, read on the forward strand.
CTCCATTGTTGTTTCAGATGAAGCTACCAACACTTATCAACCTCATGACCTTTCCTATTACAATAAGTATAAAAGTGTTTGTCCTTTATTATAGGAAACTTACCCAATTTTTCATTATCTAAAAATATTACCCCACAAAGATTTCCTTTTCTAACACTTAGATACACAATGGTTATACAACCCAAAAAAAATACATGGATAAATATACCACAAATTTTGTGTACTATAATCAAAAGGAACATTGGAATATTTACATTGTCTAGACAAACCAACATTACTAAAAGTATGATTAGAGGAATTTTTTATACCTTCTCTGGTGATGGTTTACACCTTTTCTCTATGTGATTTCCAACACTTGAAGGTTTAAAATTTAAATTGCTAAGTTTCTCATTAAAACTATGAAAACTATACCCATCACTATGAGATAACAAAGTCTCATTAAAATATTTGACAAATAAAAATGTAGGTCTCTTCTTTGCAGTTTCAACTGACCTTGAACATTCACCTATTTCAATCCTATCACCAAAATTAAATCCCAATCCTATATGGTGAGGTCTATCCTCTATTTTAATGAGGTTAGTAATGAATTGGTCATCTTTTCCAAGGCCTTTTCCATTAAAACCCATTTTAAATAGTAAATTTGAACCTATACTTAGTGTGTTATTCAAACTTACAAAAATAATTTCCATTTAGTTTAGAATGGGAAGAATTTTCAAAAACATCTGATGATGTAACTATAATGTTTATCTTAGAGTCACTATGTGTATGTGCAAGAAAATAAGGTCCTATTTTCAAAATAGACTTATTGTTTTCCTTTGTATCACCACCAGTTAGAAACCTTGCTAGGATCTCATCCTTGGCTTTCAACTCAGTTTTCAAATTTTCACATTCCTCTTCCAAGGAATAATACATTGATCTCAAGAGAGAGTTCTATTCATGGATCTAAGAGTTATGTTCCTCAAGATCATTGAGATTATCTTATTTTGACAACTTGCCCATGGTTTCTTGATCCTTATAATAAGATATAATTTCAACAATGCAAATGGATTAAACAACAAGTCTAATGTCTGTAAATAATCCAACCAAATACTGAAACTATTATTAAACTCAAACATAATCAAAAAGAAAATCCTACATTAGAATCACTTTGTTACCAAACTGATTTGAAAACCATATTTACCCCTTAGTTTTTTTTTCTATTTTATAAATGGATATTAAAAATGGAATTTAAATTTCTGATCTATCTAAATAAAGATATGTTCATATTGAATTAAAACTAAATATGGACATTTCCAATGTTCATTCATTCTAGTTACACTTTCAATCGATCATTAGATAAACATATGATTTTCTTGTAATTGTCATAAACTAATAAAATATGATTTTATAAAAATTAAACTTGAATGATTGAATACAAAAAATAAATCAGAAATTAGAATGAAAAATTAGAATAAAGACACCACTAGAATTATTTACAAAATTTAGGAATTACCTACATCTTTGGGTTCTTTCAAACCAATCCATTAAAAATTTATTTAAAGTATACATTTCAAACTTACATTACCATAATGGAATCTTAAAACTTGTAAATTCTTACCATAAAACATGTAGATGACTCTAACGATGCTCAATAATCATCCTTAACATTCCTAAAGCACTTGTAGAATCTCTTCGTAGTGTTCTACATCAAAGCATCACTTTAATATCTCAAAAATAAATAAAATTAACACAAAATGAGAATAAAAAATATACTAAATGGATCATCTCTAAATTTTTAACAATTTTCTAGTTTACCCCAAGATTTGAAAATGCTTTTAGATTAGTTAAAAATGACAATTTCTATAAAGTACTCCTTATAAATTTTTACATAGTCATTTCAATTACCCTATAAAAATAGAATTTTGTGCCTTTTATAGCACTTTAAAATGTTTGGTGGATTGGTTAGGATATTTAAAATTTTTACTATAGGTCACGGGTACAAATCCCATGGTGGATGCTTAGTCCAATCACATAATCATGGCATTATCTATTCATGGATAAATATCCCACATTTATGGTGAGCAAATATAATAAAGAATTAAAATAGCCTTGAGATAGATATGTAATTTGTGGTTTTGGCCACATATTGATCCCTTTTTCTTTAGTTTAAAACCCTTCTAAACTTAGTTGGTTGAGCTCAGTTTAGAAGATCTTGAATAGAAACTGTTCGATGAAGCAAGGTGATTTCTTAACTCAATATCATGAAAAGTGGAAATAGTCTTCAGGATTGAATCTACATTGGTGACTTTTAATAATGACTCAATCTAGCATGAGATTTAGTGTGGTGCACTGTTACCACTAAATATATCCTTGAGCTTAGTTTGGAATAATGACTCGAGCTAGCTGAATAACTCAGTCATGAGCTATGTGGAATGTAATATTGGGATTGGTATTAGTGAGTTGGAAAATACATATAAGAATTCAATAATTCAAGAAATTAGTCCTACATGCAATGTATAAACAACATATAGGAATATATAAACAAACACGTTATAATGGTAATATGAATATTTATAGGCAAAGGCACCCCTTTGCAAAAAGACTATGTTGACCTTGGCTGAGGGTCCCCAACTAGAAAATTGTCATGACCTTGGTTGAGGGTCCCCAACAAGAAAATAGTCAGACCCATTTATCTAAATATGAGTGTTGAAGACTAGAGGAAAAAACCAAACACCCTTTTACCATTGAATTACCATGTGTCACATGTTGATTGGTCCACTTGACAACCTTCAATTATTGACCATTTTAAAAAAAAAAAATGACTAGTTATATCTAGAGCATACGATGTCCATTTTACATGTTCCAATAGATGTTGGAAAGTTATCAAAATGCTATTTAGTACTATACTAGTTTCAAAATATTTTTTTAACTTTGAAGGATGAAAAATCCTCCAAATATATATATATATATATATATATATATATATATATATATATATATATATATATACGTATGTATGTATTTTTATGTATTCATGTATGTGTGTGTGTATTATTGATTAAAGCATTACTAAAATATATGCTAATTTTATGCTCAAAAGGAGGAATGTGAAGTCTTGGTTAGGTGGGGTTTTGAAATCTTAATTAATTTTAAATACTACTAGGAAGTAAGTACAAAATGATGGTGGGATTGTAATCCAAGAACCATCATGTGAGCTCACAAAATTTATGGAGAGCATGTTCAAACAAGGGTTACATATGGATGCTTAGGATAGGTTACCCATTATTCAATGTGGTTGGTGTAGGATGTTGCACTAATCCATAAATGATTGGAATTATGCCAACCATAATATTATGGCTTATTTTTATTGATATTATCCTATGATGAAATATAAAAAATACATGACACATAATAAAAAGTGATGTAAATATCACATAAAATTATGATTTTTGTAATGATCAATATTTTTTAGTGAATTTTATAAGGTTACAACTAAAATTTTAATGTAGAAAGTACCACACTTAAATGGTGGAATATTATTTGATCTAGTCTTGTGTTAAATCGATTATTGTTATAAAATTACTGATTATTAATTAGGAATGAAGTTGTGTGTGTGTGTGTGTGTGTGTGTGTGTGTGTGTGTGTGTGTGTGTGTGTGTGTGTGTGTGTGTGTGTGTGTGTGTGCGCGTGCGCGCGCGTGTGTGTGTATTTAATGTTTTAAAAATTATAATGTAATGGATTACATATCCATATTGTGATGAAAATTTAAATATGAAACTATTTTAGTTTCAGTAATTATGTTTTTTATTTTTGGGACTTATGCTAAAAAATCTTGTTATGATCTATTATTTTATGCTTAATCAGTGAGATGATGCCTTTTTAACATAGGTATGCTATCATATCCCTACCCAATCAGAAAAATGTTAAGGCATATATGTGATTTTCATTGCCTATTGAGATGGCCAAAATTTACAATTGTCAATTATGTCTATTTGATTGGGTTGTTTGTATGGAGTAACTTGGTTTTTATACCTATGTTTGATTGATTTAATCATTATACAGTTTATGTCATTGGTGTTTTCCAAAGTGTTAAGCCACTATGGGTGTATATTTATGGCTTGTTATGATCTTGAAACCTCAAGATCATAAGCACGAGTTAGTGCATTTTATTTAAGGACCTTAGTTTGATTATTCTTAAAATAAAAATATAATATTTATTTTATAATTAATTTCTATTATGAGAAAAATGAGGTCAAATTCCCTAATGAGAAATTTTGAGGCAAGGAAACACACATAAGTTCATGTAAATTTGGAAATAATAATAATTAAAATATGTTTTTAAAAAAAGACACAAGTCAATTTTTGATATTATTAGAAATAGATTTATTGCAAAGTCAAAAATGTGGAAAACTATTATTTATTTTATCCTTCATTTCCCTTACTCAACGTAGGGATTAGAGGAGCTACCAAGATTCCATTGGGGGTATATGAGGCATATGAAATCATGGAATCTTGATAGAGGGATGTGAATGCATGAAAATGTAGGAAACATTCTACATAAAGGCAAATTTGGTAGGATGCAGTGTTGGACTAGTTCATGGACCACTTTATGGGAGGGTTTTGTAAAGTTGGGGATTTGATTAGTCATAAGGTATGAGATAAATTAATAGTAAAAAAGAGATGATGAGATGGAAGCCATGTTTTTCCTCTAGGGGTGAGATGAAATTCCAAGCCAAAGTTTCACTATGAACCAGGCAAGTCGCCCTTTCCTCCATATATAGTTTGGCCTCTTAATCGATAGGCATTTTATTTTAAGTAAATGTTATTATTTGGGTAAAGGCCCATGTATTCATATATTACTATACATACACAATTACTTTCCCTAATAATATAAACACATCTTGGGTTTACTCTACTAAACAAGACTTAACAAATCTACTAGTGAAATTATATTTTTATCATGTGATTTTATAAATGGCATATCTCTATTTTGCTTTGAGAGGAATTTTAATGAAAACATTAGCTATATTTATAAATTTAGGGGTTGAAAATAATTTCCTTGCTATTGATTTTATTCTTATTTTTCCCTAAAAAGGGGAGTATATGGTTTATTTTTTATTCAAAGGTTGTTGGCAGCCATCTGGCTAAGACAATTCACTTGCATTTCATGATTGACCTCTTCTCTTGCGTTATTGCTGATTTTAAATCTATGTTGCACCCTAGTGTAGTGAATTTGGGGTTTTGGTTGTTGATTATTATGCACGAATTCATTTTTTAGCCTATATTGACCCTTTTATGTCAATTTGAGGCATAAAATCAATAACAAGACCTCTCTAATTGGGTTCTTATTTGAATTTTTAGTTTTGATTTGTGTATGATTTTTGGTGTTAAAATGCTGCTCTCATATTGTTTTCATAAAAGTGTTTAATTCCTTATTAAATTTTAGAATTGAAGTTTTATAAATTCATAAATTCTTTAACAGTTGTACAAAATGATAATATGCTAAATGGAGTATTCTTTTTTTGTTAATTTATGGTCTACGCTTCCCCTTATGACTTAGTGGTGGTAATTTATCATTGTTTGGAATAAGAGTATGTGAGAAATAAAATAGAAAATTATAAAAATCATTTTTTATGATTGGTATATATACTTTTATAAGTAGCTATTAACAGTTGTTCTAATTTAAAAGGGTATGCTTTTAATGATTGGAATGCATTGAATTTGATTTTTATTGCGTTCATAATCAACCTGGGTTATGTAGGGTTATAACTTATTGGTCATAAATATTTATGTGTTATAGTAGAACCACAACCAAAACTATTTTATTTTCTATGATATTATGTTGATTGTATTATGATGAGGCATGATTCTGCTAAGTTTTGAGGTTGATTTAACATTTTATCACTCTCTATCTTCTCACTTGGAGTTATAATTGGTTGTGTCTTTTCACTTGTCATAGGATTAAGTTTCTTGACTCCTTTGTGACTTTATAGTTATTTTATCAAATTGGTTAAGTATAATAACAATGTATGTATGCATTATAATTTCATTTTTTATTTTAGGAATTGATTTGGTTCCTAAGTTTCTATGGAGTTATGGTTGATCAAGTCATTGGTACATCATTGAGAAAATGAGTATGAATTTATTAGACTTTGAGAAAATAATAGTGGTTTTACATTAATGAACCCTACCATGTATAACATAAATTGTAATTCTGGGCTTTACAAAAAGTTTAAAATGTTGTCGGCAACTTTTATGAAATTATGTGAGTGGGATTTATGTGAAATATTTTAGTTATGGTGTGGGATTCATTAGAATAAATTACATTGAATTAATTTCTCTTTTTCTACCAAACCCTAGCTAGGTGATTTAGAATATTTCAAAATGTTATTAATTCTTATTAATTAACATATACCTAGATAGAATGGTGATTGATTATCATTACTGGATTGAAACCTAAATAAATGATTTCTAGGTTTTATTGTGTGCATCTTTATATTTCTAATAAGAATCCTTGTGTCAGGATCCATTGGTAACTAAGAGAAAATGAAATTTTACTGTGGCTAGAATTGGTTGCTTGGTTTCAATAAACAAACTAATTTTATAGTTCATGGATTTTACTTGGGTCAAGTACAATATAGGATGAGTAGAGTGTTTGGCTAGATATTTAGATGCCTCGATTTACTTTTTTATATACATACCATAGAATAGACTTTGCATAGTCTAGTACGAGGGATGTTGTCCATCCACCTTAATAGTTTATTTAAATTTATAATTAATGAATACCAATCGATATGAGACTTCTTTTCTTTTATTTGAATTTATTTGGTTAAGCTCCTCCATTAAGTAAGTTATTGATCTAGTTTGGGTTAATAGTTAATTTCACTCATGATATTTGGTTTTCTTGGGACTCTTAAATAAATTATCAGCTTTGTATGTTTATTTTAATATATTTTTTTAATGTTTTCCCTATTCTTAGTGGTTTATAGCTTGTATAAAAATAAGGTGATTATTATGTAAATATATTTCCTTCAGTTATGACTATGTTTTATCTCTGTTAGCATTTATGCTTAACATTGTAAACCTATACTTTTTCATGACTTAATTAAGAGGATAAACTATTTTTTTTGGATTGGGATGACTTGATTAACATTGTGATGACCTCATTTATATTGACATGTTTGGTGTATGTTTAGTGGAAAAATAATTAGTAAGGTATCAAAGAGTATGATTCCTTATTGTTTATGTTTTTTTTCAAAGTATGCATGAATTGATTTTTTATTAATTTATAACTATTGGGCACTCATTAGAGTGTCAAAATGCAAAATAATTCCAATATTTACCTTTTACATTTGAATTATAGGTTGAATTTCATTTTCTTTGATAAATGAACTACACTCTTTTAGAGTGTATTTGTATAAGATGTTTTTTTAAATTATAAAGGTATCATTTTGGTATTGTCATTATTATAAGTAAGGAATACCTTTATACATGTAAAATTATACATGTTCTAAATTAATATGAAAGTGGAAATATATAATAAATTCATAATCTTTGCCATAGTTTGTGTTAATTTATCATCTCTTTTAGAGACCATGAGGTCCCTTATGTGATGACTTACATACTATGAATGTGTGCTTGAGGATCAGTTTTCTATTGATAAACTAGTAGATTTATCAAGGTATATTATTCTCATTTGGTTATAAGAGATAGGTGGTATCAATGTATTTTATAGGTTCTCCTATCTCATTATCAAAATATTACCTATTAATCTTAAATGCATCGATAATATAAGGATGACTTAATCTGAGTTGATAGAGTTATTTCATCCTTGAATAAAAAATAAGGTAATCTCAATCTCTTTACCTTGACTATTGTTCCAACACTTTAATTAAGGTATAAATTACAAATAACCTTGGCATAAGGTTTGAATACACTATTGGGAGACTTTGTGTGTTTAATATATTTAATAAGCTTTTTGGTTGATTCTTGATCTATGCTAGAAAAATTGCCTTATTATTTTCTTAATTAATTTGAGGTAGTTTGGTGGAGTGATTTGATAATACTCCATAAGGGACTATATTCCTTATTTAATCAACCTTCCCATTATTTTATAACTAATGGATCTTGGTCATAAAATAATGTGTTTTAACCAAGTTGCTCAATATGGTTCATTTTATAAGCCTGATAAATGAACTTATTGAATTAAATTAGTTTTTTTTTGGGGATAAATATGAGGTTATTTAAGGCCCCCATCAAAAATAAAAGGTATTATAATAAAAAACCATAGATGGATTTAAAAAACAAGAGGTTACACAAAGGAGCCACACTAAGCCACCATAGTCATGTAAGAACCAAAACACCATATGGCCAAAAATCCATAGACAGATTAAACCACATATATTTTAACCACCCAAAAACTAGCCACAAAAACAAAGACATCAATGAGTGGGAAATTAGTCTAAGAGATTTCCCTTATTACCATTTTTACCTTTTTCATTTTATGTTCCTACCACATTCCTTGTTCAAAGCTCACCGCAACTATTTTCTTATCATTAGTCTAGATTTATGAATTTATGTTTTCAAGAAACTCTTTGTCTGAATCTAAATTTTCAGATTCATGTCTTCTCTTCACTCCCTCTACTATCTTGTCTAAGGGAAAATTTTGGGATTTTTATTTTTCCCTCTCCATTGATCTAGCGTATTTAGAAAAAACTACTTGTTCTTCTTTATTTCTACCTCCTAAATATGTATTTTCCTACAAATTTAAATCCTCATAACAACCTTCGGTACCCACTACTGGATCTAGAGAACTCCATATACATGATTTTGTATTCCCCCTCCCTTTTTATTCCCTAAATTAAAATTCCCTTAGGTATAAGAAGCATAAATATGACTAGCTAATTTGCAATTATGGCATCTAAATGTTGTGTTCTCATAATCTAAAGTTTGATCATGAAGAAAATTTCCATACTTTCAAATGATTTTCTTTAGAACCCCTTTACTGAAATCAATCTCTACAAAAATTATTACAAAGTTACACAAGCCTATATTTGTTCTCTCATTATCAAATTTTAAGAAAGATCCCAAAGCATTACCTATTTCCTTGTAAGCATGTCATAAGTGCAATGGTAGGTTGGGAAGTTAAACCCACACTAGAATATTTGTTAATGAAAGAGTGTTTGGATCAAACTATAGAAACCAAGGGGTGATAAAAAAACATACATTACCCCAAAACCAAGGGCCTTATAAGATAAATTTCTAATAATACTCCTATTCATTGAAATAAACAACAAAAAAACCTTTAGAGAATAATGTAATCTCACATTTCTTTGACCAAGTCTCAAAGATCCACTTATATAAGGTAGTTGATGAAGGCCAAAAGCAATTAAATCTATAAATAACTACATCCTAACTTAAAGAGTGGAAATAATCATCCACTTCCTCATTTACAATCTCCATAGAGGGGATCTTCTTTTATTTTTAAAAAATTTAATCTTGAGGTGGAGAATGGAAGTTCACAAAAATTGGTTTGGAAGCAACATTTTTTACCACTTATTTGAAAGTTGTAGGTTTGGGAGGATAATCTTGATTTAATCCTTCTACACCTCCTCATAGTCTTGAATTCATGAAGATGAGTTAGTCTTTGGCTAGAGGATAGAAGGATAATAGAACATGGTCATGTAATTCTTTTCCCTATTGCACCAGACATTAAGACTCCGTAGGGACATCAAAAGATACCTATAGCCTTATTTTTCAATCCTTCACATAATCTATCCCTTTAACCCACGTGCAAATTATTTTTCCTAAAAGATATTTAACCAAGATTTGAAACCTTAGTTTATCCTCCTTTACACCTTGATGATAATCAAACTCTTCCTCAATAATAATAGATTTTGTTTTTTGATCAAATTTTTTCTTCCATCCATACATTTCATCAAACACATGACATGTGGCCATTCTATAAAATATTATCGCATAAGATCCTCCTTGCTTTAGTCCTTACACTTTTAAGCTAAGACTAGGTGAATCCCTTGTAAACATGTGACCCTCCTACTCACATACAAGCTTATAAGGGATTTTTATGAATTTTGGTGCACTATTATTTTTAACCATAATCCTCTCAGGTATTTTGTCAAGCATGTTGAGAGCATCCTCCTCTTGCATCCTAGTATAAAAAACAAATATTTTTAAAAATATCCATTCATACTCCTATGAGACAAATACTCAAGTGATTGATCTAGATAGAGAAAGGGATCTTTCTTGACCCATCCCATATATATTAAACTTGCTATAAATTTATTAACCCCAAGTAATGTTGATCCTTCCTATGTCTTCTATTCCTCCATGGCCACGTGTCCATCTTCCATTTCTTGATGTCTACCTACCATAATTTTTTCATTCAATTGTCATTCAAAAATCATCTTAACTTAAATATATCACTATTATCATTGGAGTCATGGGAGTCATAGGAGCCATCATTTTATTCATATTAGATTATTTTTTATTTTTCTTAAGAAAAGATAATTTAAATGAATTACTCTTTTAACATGATTATTATTAGTCAATTTAATTGTCTATTAATCTTAGAAATTACCATTCAAGTGTTTTGAGGTTATTAACTATTTGTGATGTCAATAGCTAGGATTTTTGAAGTCTCTAGTTGTTGAAGTCCTTAGATAGGATAGTTAAAGTTCTTAGCTACTAACAAAGTTTTCATCTAGGATTGGTGAGGTCTTTAGCTCTAATAAAATGTTGGATCTTCTACCAAAATATTATTTTAAGGATATGGGATCATTCAAAGAAAAAATAATTAGAAAATAAGTTACACTAACTTGTAACAATACTTCCATATATGTGAGTCTCTTAGATAGGATAAGGACAACTAGGTAGTCCTATTGGGAAGGTGTCTACCTTCACATATTTCAAAGTTTATTATTATGGACTACATATCAATATGCCCTAAACTAAATGTTGAGTTCATAGGGTAATAATCTTCCCCATAAAATCTTCTAGGGGTAATTACCCTAATTAAGGGTTTTATGTACCTAAGTTTAGTTATATGGATTTTGGTATGTTATGAAAAACCAGTTTTCATGTAGTGGAAACTATTCATTATTATCTTATGTACTCTGAATGAAGTGATGCTCATTTTTTTTGGTGTTGTGGATTTGTTTCATAAGGACCAATATGTGAAGTATTTATTGATTAAATTTATGTGTCTACGTATCCTAATAGGTGAGTCATTCAAGATACATGATACCCATTTGTTGTAGTGCTTGTGGAGACATAAACTAAAAATGCATTCCTCAATGTAGAATTAGTAAAGAAGAAATAAATGGCTAAACAAAGTGAGAAAAATTTGACTAAGGTCAAATATAACTTGGATAATATGAATGCAAGGATAAATGACATAATAGGGATGGTTGAGAAGGATATGTATAATTTTTGTTATTGGATA